>MQTX01000058.1:520383-654287 GCA_009735665.1 Angiostrongylus cantonensis
CACACACACACACACACACACACACACACACACACACACAAAACTGTTAAGAAGTAAGCAGTCGAGATGACGAAAAAAAATTCCGAGCTACGTCAACGATCAAAAGTCATTGACCCCATCGTGCCCCAACACGCAATTTTCATTTTTTAATTTAACCGAATGAGTTTGTGTGACCTTAGAATGATTCATATGGTGTGGCTTCATTTATTCATTTTTGCTGGTTTGCCAACTTTTGCCATTTTTAGCGTTGTGCAGCACTGGAATAGCGGCTTATTCAACTTTAGTGGGCTAGTGGACGTGTACTACATCTTCCGACTGCCCATCAGACGCATAAAAGGTATTTGCTGCTCGGGTAAGGGACGACGAAAGAAAGAAGAGCATGTTCCAAAAAAAAAAATTAGCACGAATCTATAGAAAATTTTTAGTAGCAGCTGAATTTCTGGATCCCACTAAACGTCTGCGGAAACTCTGGTACCAATTTGCCGACCCCGGAGGGATGAAAAGCTTGTTGGGCCATGGGCGCAGGGACCGACTCCACGTGCGTGTCGCAGTGGCGCCTCCAACTACTGTCCTACACGCGGAAATTACAATAACCCCCTTAGAATGATTCATATGGTGTGGCTTCATTTATTCATTTTTGCTGGTTTGCCAACTTTTGCCATTTTTAGCGTTGTGCAGCACTGGAATAGCGGCTTATTCAACTTTAGTGGGCTAGTGGACGTGTACTACATCTTCCGACTGCCCATCAGACGCATAAAAGGTATTTGCTGCTCGGGTAAGGGACGACGAAAGAAAGAAGAGCTAGATGTACGAAAAAAAATTAGCACTCATCTATAGAAAATTTTTAGTAGCAGCTGAATTTCTGGATCCCACTAAACGTCTGCGGAAACTCTGGTACCAATTTGCCGACCCCGGAGGGATGAAAAGCTTGTTGGGCCATGGGCGCAGGGACCGACTCCACGTGCGTGTCGCAGTGGCGCCTCCAACTACTGTCCTACACGCGGAAATTACAATAACCCTTTTATTCTACAATAATGCTATAAACTAGCACCGCAAACTCATCCAAATACGTTGGACAGTAGCTTTTTTTAGTCCCTTTCGTATATCGAAACTTTCCATTGGTTTTAGTCAGTCAGAAAACTGAAAGAGAACCACTGTTTCGTTATAGTTGAAAGAAACATGAGGCTTACTTATTAGAGCAACCCTCGAATTAGCTTTTAGTTAACCGACGGGGATTTTTGACCTAGTCGACAGAGTTGGTATATAGACATACATGAACATGACTAGTATAGAGTGAGTAGAAGCCGTTCTAGTACAGCCAAGTTAGTGAGCTTGTCCTCAGAATAGATGTGCGTTTCAAGGAAAGTCATTAATCTCGCTTGATTCTCACGTTATCCTGCATTCACAATCATCTGGAGACTCACCAACAGCGTGGCGACTACATGACTCAGTGTCCACCATATGAGTGATTTTGCTGAAACAGAAGGCATGAAGAATAAAGGACAGTGCGTATGACGTCGATCTATCCCCTAGCAAATGCTCTATTCATTTGACACCTTTAGGCATCATGGAGGTGTGTGAATGCATGCTTAACCGATGCATTGCGTTAATAAAGTCTGTGTACTCTTCGGCTCAGTATTTTTTATGGCGTCGCAAAGGGCCTTTAACTACTAAGCTGAACACCTGTGGTCGAAAACGTAGCGATTCTGTTAGTTAGCGATGTGTCATTCAGCTTTCAAATGTTGTGATAAGCACGTGTAGAACGTTTACAACGGACATATCTTCGTATAGTTGATTTATAGCCATTTGGATTGAAACGAAATGAAGTAAAAATCCGACGTCGGGAGAATCGAAAGCGTGATTTACGCTATTTGATGTAGGTCATTAACGTTAATATTTTCGATAAAATTGATTCCTCCCATGCAGACAAAGGTGTTCGTAGTAGAAAGATTTGATGTGAAAGTGGAATGTGCTTACTAAATTTCTAAATGCTAAACGCTTTGTGCCAAGTTTCAGACTCTTGTTGGTACACCGTTCGCTATAGTGTTGGTTGCATTTGCATGTCATGTAAAAAACGAAATCAAACGATACCAATGGAACCGAAGTCAGTGTAATTCTAAAAATCCAAACATGGTCAGAAGCGCCGACGAATCCACGAGAGCCGAATTTCTAGTGAATTCATAGAGTTGTGGTGAAAATTTGCAAGCGACGTCAACATCGATACATTAAAAATCACATTTCAGAGGTCGATCGATGGTTATCAGCAAAAAAGGTGGGCCGATTTTGCAAAATAATCCTTTATTGAGTATGCTACGGTAACCTTTTTACGGTAGCTTTTTCATAGAAAACAGCTCGTGAAGGCAGATGGGCCGAATCTGGAGTGTCAAAGTTCAAACACAAGGGAGCTCTCAAGATTCATGGAGTCGTAGGTGACGTGGTGAGATTTTTAACTGTTTATAGGTAGAAAAGTTTCCATTCTGTAGATCAATGAGTTTCTCATCTGTAAACTTCCTAGAAGTTAAAGCTTAAAAACAGGGATTTCCTGTTTAAAAAAATTGCGGCGATTTGTCATACCCTATAACCCAACTCACAAAACATAGGACGTGTCGTTTACAATACTGCACTTCTAAGATAGCCATGTTACTACATGCTTTCCGCTTCGGATGTCTCTCACACAAGCTGCTTGTAGAATTCTTGCGATGATCGAATATTCAGGCAACCGAGAGAAACCTCACAAACAATTTTCTGTTAACCTCAGTTTTAATCTATTCAAGTTCTTGTGTCCTGCTGGTGTCTTCTTCAGAGAGGAAGCAGTGAACATACTCTCAAAACTGATCACTGAACGAAGTAGCGCTAATTGAAAGAGGCTGAACACAGATATTTACGGCATGCCAGGAATCCCTTTGAACTGATTCCTACATACGAAATCAAAACTCTGTAATTTCTGTCTCTATCCATAAATGTATGTTTGGGAGGATTTCATTAGATTCTTGCAGTTGTTCCCAAATGTCGAACTGCGTCGTACAACGACGGTTCAACCCCAACCATATCTCGGAAGCGGACAAAAAGCTCGATATTTCCAGCCGTATATATGAACTTCCTATTTTATTAAGCAAATGAAAAAGACACTACAGGATGTTTTTCTCTGAGATTGCGTCGTGTTCAAGGGGATTTACCGTTCGTTAGATCTTAAAACACTCATATCGGCCAGAGACATGCTCGTTCAAGCATATCTTCATATCATTGATATCTTCAAAGAAAAGTTTTTAAAACGTTCATGTGGTGTAGCAAGAGCGACACCATTCACTCTTCCAGTTCCTTAAAGAGAACCTTCCACAACACCATGGTAATATAGCTGTCTTGTATAAAGAGATGGATAGAGCTCGTGACATGAATGAACGGAGCTGGGGCTGTTGATTATTTTTCTTCTCAGAATTCAGAATTACTCGAAAAGGATATCAATCTTGGAAACAAATGTTCTTGATTCCTATCAACCTTGGGGAACCGTGGACTTTGAAATCTGTAGCATTTCCAATGCATTAATGTTGCCAGAGATTCGATTCTAATTACTTCGTGTTCTTAATGCAACAGTTTTTGGTAAATTCCATTATCGCTCACAGGCACTCTATCCAACAATTCTTCATTCCTATTGCTAAATTATTCTCGCAACCGCTGTTCAAATTCTTGCACTGTGAGTATGTAAATCTTAACTCTTTCATAATCGTAGTAATATTCTTACACAATCAGTATTAGCTAATCATACGCTCATCACATTGCTATCACCATTTTGCAGTATCACAAGCTCACATGTACATTCTATTGTGCTAATCTCTTCTTATGGCGCTAGTGTACTCTCCACCACACTTATACGTCGCCACACTCTCTTAACTCACGGTTTTCCATCATCTGTATCTAACCTGTTATGGCTTATCGTTCCCTTAGTGAGCAGGATAACAGTACAGTAGTATGCTTAATGCTGTCACGCGTACATGTCATTAAGGACGTCACACCCTCCTCCATATTATACAACTGAATACTGTACATACATTTATAATCTCATTTCGTTGTTGTGTGAATAATATATGTATCAAGGTTTAATTACCCAATTTTGGGGTATCCAACATTGTGACTGCCAGTCAAGAAAAGTCCCGCGTGGCACAGGCAAAGGCGAGCAACCAATCCGACAATAGTCTTCTTAACTACTTGGTATTCATATAACAGCGTGCCGTCGCCAGCATCCTTCATCTCTGCCGCTGGAGAAAATCCTACAATGCTGCGCTGCTAAACTACGTTGGAAATGGTAGCAGATAGAATGAAATGTTATCCAATCTCCTATTGGGAAGGTCAAAGTGTGTTTCAATTTTTTCGCTGCACCTGAAGTGCAGGGTCGCCACCGAATCATTGTCACTGGAGACGGCTAGAAACGAAAACGCAACAGGTCGCAAAGTTTTCTTCGTCGTCTCATGTTTCTCACTTACATGTTTCTAGCCAGTTTACGCTCGTTACATTACCGCTTTTAACCCATTGGTTACAAAATGCGTTGAATTCAAAGCATAGAGGTCCGGAGATAGTTCAGTACTTCAGCTTTAAATAAATGTCTTTCTCTAGTTAAGTTTGCTAGCCAAAGTGAAGAAGATTGGAATAGAAGATTAGAATCGTTATTCCTTAAACTACATCATTCCACCAACGATGATTCGCTCTACACGTAATGATGACCGACAGCGTTGCAACCGCGTTGCAACTGCGCCACTCTATGACACGATGTTTTCACGACAGCATTTTGTATTGCTACAATTACTGGCAAAATTATCGATTGGCCTAAATGTCTACTTTTCGCAGTCGTCTAAATATTTTTCTTACGTATTAATGATATTTATTGTTTTTATTTAGAAGCACGCACTCGACAATGAGTCGTTAAGAAGTCTCAAAAATGTCGTATTCGACGAAAAGCACAACGAGTTCGTCGCCATTGGCTTCACCGTTGAACAAATCGATGCTGGTATTTTACTTCAAAAGCCGTAAACACGGTAGGCGACACTGTCCAAGATGCGCGCATTGATTGCGGTAGAGCGACAGGCGACAGCAACTATTGTATGTGCGCTGCAATCTATCGGTGCTATACGATTAATTTCAACATAGTGTCAATCTAGATTCACGTGCTGTAATAGAATCCTTTTGGTAGAAATGATTGAATGGAAAACATTTACGGTGCTGTTCTGCTCGACCGGGCGCAAATAGTGAATCTTTAATAAATCTTTGTTCACAGAATCACTGGTCGCCTCATCAAGTAATGGTGATATTGGCAATCATACTGTAACATTCAGCGGTGGTCAGAGAGATCTTTCAAGTCGAGGAATTTCACATTCGAATCCGGATCCCTAAACCAAACTAAATAGCAAGCCAACGCCAGTAATACTTGCGCATCTGGAAGAAGGGTAGTTGCAAGGTGGTAAACATCTCTCTCATTCGTAAAAAACTGAAAACTGTTTCTAGTGACGGCCTGGAAGCGCTTTGATATCAGTTCCTTGGTACTGCAATAAGAAATCTTTCCAAACACACTGTATAACAGTGATATGATGAATGTGAATGACTTCGCATGCTTCGTGAAGTCGAGCCATTCAACTACCCAGTAACTTCAAGTGGTTTTCCGATTGGTGAACGTTCGGCGTCTGTAAACATGCTACACCGTTTATCATCTTCTAGGACCATTTTTTCGTCTCCCTCATATTCCATTCTGGATATCAGTAATTTCATTGTGTGTTCATGTGTATATAAATGTGTATACATATGCATACGCATACGTTCATGTATCTGTGTACATGAGCATGTGTGGCCGTTTGTATGCATATATGTACTGAGGACTACAAGTCGAGGAATTTCACATTCGAATCCGGATCCCTAAACCAAACTAAATAGCAAGCCAACGCCAGTAATACTTGCGCATCTGGAAGAAGGGTAGTTGCAAGGTGGTAAACATCTCTCTCATTCGTAAAAACTGAAAACTGTTTCTAGTGACGGCCTGGAAGCGCTTTGATATCAGTTCCTTGGTACTGCAATAAGAAATCTTTCCAAACACACTGTATAACAGTGATATGATGAATGTGAATGACTTCGCATGCTTCGTGAAGTCGAGCCATTCAACTACCCAGTAACTTCAAGTGGTTTTCCGATTGGTGAACGTTCGGCGTCTGTAAACATGCTACACCGTTTATCATTGAAAAGTCGAACGGCACCAGGTCCGGAGAGGATAAGATCAGAACATCTGAAGAACCTTCTGCCAGTCCTCGTAATCACACTGGCTCCGCTCTTCACACGTTACCTGTCTGAATGCAAGGTCCCTATGAACGCGTTAGCCCCCGGATAGGGTAATAGCGGAGGGTAATACCGTGCTCGGTCCCCACCGCAGACATTTCCAGTCCGGAGTTTTGCAAATATCTCAGAAACATTTGGCTATATGAATATGAATGCGTAGATTTCTTGTTCAGCAATCGCGAGGTTGTTATACAGCATACATTTACTTCCATAGAAAGCACACAATACAATACAACACAACAGTAGCTGACGTTTTCGCAGTATCGCCTTCTTCAGAGTCTGGAAGGGTATACTGATGAACGGTTTATTAGGTCAAACACTTCAATAACACTTACAGTAAGACGAAAATTTTATGCCAATTACATGATCAACAGGTTCTCGAAAAACTCACCGCTTTTTTACATGACTTCCAATGAGGAAGGTTAGAACAGCTGATTATAGTCGCATATGGTTGATGACTGCGCCACCCTACATCAGAAATTGATCCAAAGATACGGGGCCAGGTCGCGTGTAACCGCTGGGCATTCCTCCCTGCTATTCACTGCCGGATTTTTGGCACTTGTCCAAAAAGCCTCTAGGAGTTTCCGCGTTGGTGTCTTAGTTTCCTGCGCGAGGATATTGACTTTGACTGCAAAATCGTTTCCGCTATGTTTTTGTATCCTATGCGTGCCTAGTGGGGTACTTTGTCTTACTTTTCGTTTGCCATCTAGGTGTTCTTTTATACGGATACACAACGGTCTGCCCGTTTCGCCAATATATTCAACTCCGCAATCCTTGCAAGAGATCAGGTATATCGTACCTGAACTCATGCAATCACCGTCCCTGCCGGAAGGGAACAAGAAAACTACGCATTCATATTCCAATGCCGAGGCTAATAGAAAGTCGAACCTGGGAACCAGAACAACAATATTAACTGAAGCTGATAAGGTTAGGGTAGCTTTAACAACATTCGCCAAAACATTATTAAATGTAAAACTGAGCTGGTTATAGTCCTTTGGCCAGATGGAACACCCATTGTCACCAGCAAAGCCCTGTAAAATATTACCTACGACTTTAATTCCAAACCCCTCGACAGAGATGTTGATCTATTGTCGTACCACACAATGAAAGGTGAATATATCCTTCCGTGGTTCCTTCTCCTTTCTAATTGCTACATGTGACCTCTTCAATCTGGGACCGTCCAGCAACCGACTTGGAAAGGATTGGAACCAAACGATAAGGAAGCTTCTGCCAGTCCTTATCAACATGGTGCTTTGGCAGTTCATACTCCATCTATCAGAATTTTAGATCCTAATTTAATAGGAAGGCAGAAATCCATGCCATTACACCAGAGCGAGAGTTGTACGATATCGGGAACTATCACCAAGTTTGTGTGTTCGTCTATTGTGAGCATATTGGTAGATGAATGTCTTAAGCTGAATAACTCCTTGACAGGCTAAATCTCACAATTATACGACGACCTCGTCATAAAAGTAAAGAGAGGTGTTCGACAAACTCACACCATTGCTCCAGAATTTTTTTACAACGCCCTTCACAGATCTCATACAAAAAATAGAGTTCTTTCACATGAAAGTGGGAGTCGATCGCCTACAACAATTGCTTGTTTTGTTAATCTGCACAAGATCGAACTTTAGCTATGCGAAACAAACGCTGACCGAATTCGACAGCTATCTTGAGCCATGTTCTTCTTCGACGCTATGTAGACCGAATGAATCATTTACCGTTGTATCACTTATCACCGAAAGTATAGGAATATAACCCATATGACGAACACAGAATAGGGAGCCAAAGTCCCCAGCTACTTCAGCGATAGAATTTTTGATAGGCGAAGATATGGAAAATCTAATTTAGGGAACAAATAGTGCGTCTTAGCGACTACTGGACAACAGCCGTTAGCGACTGGTTCATGCAAGATCTTAAGCACACTGCAGGAGGATTATGCATATCCAGCCTATAGAATGAATTACGGTGACCTATCGATGTATCAAGCGAACATTGCTACGCTATTAGACAGGTAAAAATTTACTACACCCAAAGGGATAGAAAGGATGGGGAACCCGGGGCGATGACAGCGTGTATATTGCAGTGCACCGCTAACCACTGCATTGCATATGCCCCAGAGAGCAGGTGCTAGTGATAATACCACTTTAAAGACTATTTCTTACTCAACGCCTCGGAGAAATCTTTTTACAACACCTAATTTTGAAGTGCTTACAATACAAAGATGGTTCAAAATGTCTCGTGTCTGTGCTATGAGTCACAATGGCGTTGAAGGTCGTGGGCGCCGCAAGCAGCTGAGGGCTCTAATCGAAGCTGACGCTCCTAAAAACAACTCACCAGGTTGCAGAAGAACTTGTTAATCAATCAGTAGTACACTGTCAGTGTTATTTTCAAGACGCTGTGCAGTAGAAAAATCTAGATAAATGGATGCCACATCACTTTTAAAGATCGGAAAAAAGATCGTCACAAAGTTTGAACATCGCTCCTTTTTGAATAAAATGGTGCATTTTCTGACTAAATTATAATTTATGGCAAATACTAAACTGTAGGTGACAAATGAGGACGTTTTGGACAAGGGCTGGGCCGAAATGAAACTCTTAGACATTTACACTAGAAGAGAAAGAGGCATGGTGAGTTTGGCGATCCGTAACGATGTTAACTCAATACGATTTTCTTGAGCCTTGACAAAGAAGTCGAATTCTGTTACACGTGAATATCTGAGCATACACTAATGCTGGATAGGTTGAACTAATACGGGTACGAAACTCTGCCTCATTAGGCGTATTCAAACGAACCAGAGGAGTAAATCGCCGATGACTTTTTTCTCGCATCGTTAAAACTACTTCCTTTGAAGTTCTTCAGTGACCATTCCTCTGGTAATGTGGCTTCCCACAAAAACTATCAAGAATTTCGATATTCCAAATCGTAAACTCTTAAGGCTTTTGGCCTCGAGTACTCTCAGAGTGATGCCTTATGCATTCCACTTTACCAAGTATCGACCGAAGTGATTGAATGCACATTTGGCCTAGGAAAAGACTTTTGCTGGACTACCGATGTATTAAGTCAGTGCTAGTAGACACGTCCGAGCCGAGACTTCTACCGATTTGTCATTTTGCAAAAGATGAAAATCGAAGTGAACGGGCGAAACGGGGTCGAACCTAGGACAGAGTGTACATTGAAAAGCACCTCTTAGCATGTGCTAAATGCCATCCTTCCTAGTTGAAGTAATATATATATATTTATGTTTTTCTTTAAAACATGTGTATATTCCCGTTGCCAATCCAATTGTGAAGGAGTTATCTGCCAGAGCCGAATCATAGGACAACATTTCAAAGTTGTCCTGGCGAAAATGCGCTGAAGGAAAGCCCACTGCACTGCGCTCTGTGTTAGGAGAATTGGGGGGAAGTTGCGTTTCAGCACTTAGCAAAATTTTCCTCTTGTGTGGATTATAATGCACAAAATAAGGATTAAACCCTTTATTTATTTCATTTAGAACAAAGTAAATTTAGTTCTTCACGTATTTTTCGACCATTTCCTGCGCCTTTTCGTCTGAAATTAATTTATCATCAGCCTTGCAGTTCTGATCTCTAGAGCTCCATCAACCTGTTGCAAGACAGAGAAAAAAGTGAATGAATAGGAGAATAGAGGGATAACTAAGGAAAAAGCAGGGAAAAATAGAGGGAGAAAGTACGAAGATGACTGAGAGTGACCGAAAGGAAAGATATTACACTCACTGGTGAACACCGACGTGAGGATCGGGAACTGCTTCTTGAAATCGTCTTTTGCTGCATCAGATAGTTTCTCGAACTCCTCAAGGTGCCTGTAAGAATCGAGAGCCTTCGTGTAAACACTGGATGTCAAATGGCATAGATAGGAGTAGTAATGCTCCAATAATAATAGTAAGAATGATGATACACTGCAGTATTTAGAAAACGAACTTTCTGGCTTCGGTCTTCAGTTCTTCAAGGGAAGGTTTCATTCCGGCAAGCAGTTCAGCGTGGAATTTACGTGCGGATGCGTTCAGCTAGAAAGTGGAACTTTATTTGACCCATTAAAAAGGTAAGCAAACCTCATAACATTTTTATTCCCAACGGCCAGGCCATAAAATTTATTGGTTACCTAATTGACGAAAATGATCACGAGATTTGACAATCGCTTTTTTTGTAATAATGGTTGTAAGATAAAATACACAATGTAAAGAAGAGTTTCAAGGCCTTTGGTAGGCAACATGCCTTTATTTTTACTTCCTATTAGGGAGAGATTATCACTTCAAGTTTAATGGACTTTTTTTCGTCCTAGCATGTTCTCTTTAAGATTATTTAATACATATGTAGACTTTCGCGTGTGGCGCAGTGGTCGGAGGTGCCATGCAATACACTGGAAATCCATTCCCGCGCCCATCACCCACGAAAGCTTCCACCCCTCCTGGGTCGGCAGATTAGTACCAGACTTGCCGAGGAGAATAGCGGTAGTGGCGCAATACATCGGTAGGCCACTGCAAGTCATTGTAAAGGCCACATATGCATTCAATCACCTCCAAACGATGCTTAATGAAGTCGAATGCATGGCGCATCTCTCAGGGATTGATCAACGCCGAGAGCCTTATCCTTTTATGTACATTTTCGAGATCCACTGAAGAAAATTCTTCATATCAAACTCCATAAAATAGTAAATAACCATTTTGCTTATCTGCTTAATATAATTGGCCTGTAAATCTCAACATCTTAACATCCTGCATCTTAACGGCGATCCTGGGCATTGGCCTGTTTTATTTAATTTGCCAATTCTTTGTTAGTTCAGAAGAATTTCCGAGTAAATAAGGCCAAAACGAAACCGTCGTCGATTTAATGAATCGTCACGTAACAGCTACCTGTTCGTACAAATCTAATCCAGGATTCCTTACTGGATATCTCTCGTTATATCCTAACGATAGAACAACAAACGAATGGCCCAATGAACTTGGCACCGTGCTCGAAAAATAGCTGGTCAGCCGATTCTACCCATAAGGATTGATTAATAATGGATTTCAAAGCGGCGATATTTAAGAGTGAAGGAAAGAAAGCGAAAGGATCGAAAGTACTAAGCTCAGGGTTCAAAATGTGTTTCGCTACTTTTCTTATGAATAGTTTTAGGAAAGAATACCTGCAATTATAGACATTACCTTCTTCACGAATTCTTTCGCTTCATCTCCGAGTGCATCAATTTTTTCCTTGAGCATGTCGTGAAGTTTTTTAGCCTTCTCATGTAGGCTTTCTGATTTTTCCTTCAGCGCTGCCATGAACTAAGAGTGAAATAAAATTAGAATCTCTTGCTGCTATTTACAGTGTTTTATGCTAAATCAGTTTAAATCTGAACACTACGGCAACTAATGTCACCTCGTCTTCGTCCTTGTATTTGGCATAATCTTTTACGAGTTCCGTCAAGACTTTCCTTTCTTCGGGCGTGATGGATTTCAAATGTTCAGCGACTTTTTCCGGAATGATCTCTGGAATAATTACTGGAGTTCTTAGATCAGCGATAAAAAAAATGCATTAAGAGATGTTGTTATTGTTATTGAGCTCACTCTTCTGAGCACTTTTTCTATACGTGGAGATTATCAGAAGTCAGGAATAATTTTCCCTACCTCGGTACTGTTGCGGAATGTCCTCATACTTTTCAATGGTCGATGGATATGCCAGAGCATACGCGAACAGAAGCGAGAAGTAGGCAAGTTGACGCATCCTAAAAGTCTAGGAAGGAAATCGCAACCATAACGATAACAGTGTTAAAAGCAAGCTTTTGAAGACCTGCACTGTGGGGAAATTAGTTAGGCTAGAGCGAATTCAATGCTTCCATCATGAAATTCTTCGTATGCATCCGATTTACAAATGACTTAAAAAAAACTTCTGTTTTTTAATTCGAAATATAACCACCGACTAATTTGAACAAGTAAGAGTAACACTAATTGCTTCTTCCATCTCACCATAGCTGATCAGCGTGTGCTTGGCGTTCGGGTGCCCTCGCGCTCGGATGGGTCGTTACATTTGAGCATTATTATTTACCTTACACTTTTACTGTTTTTTTAGGGAAAGGCCACAAGTAGTTTGATGAAATCTTGCATAACATGAGTTTACTCTTAGTTGGGCTTTGTGACGAGAATGTCGAGCTGCTCCTCAGCTACGGTGACTCCTCATAGAACAATGATGACCATTATCTACATTACCGTTCTATAAGAACGCTATCTAGACATATCGACAGAGACCACTGAGAGCTTCGAAGCAGTGCTTTTCTTCTTTAATAACCAAAAATTTCTTTCGATTGTCAGGATTTTTAAAAATATAAAACACTTACATTTAGAACTGGTAGCAGAAGAAGATGTGAATGACGCCGGTGCTCCGTTCGGTCGTTTTATATTCGCCAAGTAATAGGCGGACCAATACACTATAGAGAATCTGAGATGAAAAGAACAATGTCGATATCGAGCAGAAAATGAGAAAAAGCATCGGTTTCGTGTAATAAACGAATGGTCTTTAGCTAGCTCTAGGCGATGGTATTGTCCAGGATATGTAGAGAACAGACGGCACGAACAAGCATTACAGCAAAATGATCCTGAAGATAAAAACTGCACGACTGCCTGAGGAATGTGTTTTGCCGATTGAAACTCTGCTAAAAAATGTTGCAGCACTAACAGTAACAACGGCAATGTGACAGATATCCTTCATTTTTAATAACTCTTCCAGGATAAATAGATTTAAATAAACAAGGGCAAAGGGATGAAGCGTTCGCCCCTGATTTCTCTTTTTCCCTTTTAAGGATGCGTTATGCAGTTCTTATTTTTTTCCCATTTTATATGCACTAAATTTGTGACAAATGCATCCAACAATTAGAAAACACTGCCGAAGTGGGGTTGCCAACATTTCTAACAAATGTGCGAACATCAACTTGACCTTAATAACGGCTCCGCTTTAAACGAGTTTGTGGTTTTTCATTAATAATGGTTCACTTTGAAGAAATTATCACTGTGGCGGTTAAATTTTCTGTATTGAACTGCGACATACAATGAGACGTTTGTCATCCCATCACAAGATCACTCAAGCTGAGTACAACGAAACTTCTATACGGATATTTGGACAAAAGTGAGCCCATGTCAGTTATCGCTGTTGTCGTAAAGAAATCTATTTGTAAAGCTGCTATCTCGTTCTCATAGACAAAAGTCGACAACTGCTTGTGATGACGGCCTTCGAACGCCGCGACACAGGTACCTCGAAAATACAAGAAAAAACAAGACATGTTCAGCCAGTGACATTCTATTCAAGTGCGGATAAAAAGGATAAAGCTCTCGGCGTTACTCAATCCCTGAGGGATGCGCCGTGCATCCGACTTCATTGAGCATCGTGGAAGTGATTGAATGCATGTCTGGCCTTCACAATGACTCCCGGTGGTCTACCGATGTGTCGAGCCAGTGCTGCTATCCTCCCAGACAGGTCTGGTTCAAATTTGCCGAACCCGGAAGAACTTCCTTCCGCCCTTTTTCCTTCTTTCGTTATCCTGTTGATGTAGCTACTTTCCATATAACGTGAACTGAAGCTGACACGAGCCATTATGAACATTGTGCAAACAAAACAATAACTGTTAGTGTTGACCACACGATTTTCATTTTATATTATCTAGCAATGAGAATATTGTTAAAGCTACATACACCTAGTTTGAAGATACACTTGTCGCTTTGAGAGGCTTAGTTCCCGTCTTTGCTTTACCTGTAACGGTCGGATGCTGTGACGTGATTTCATGATAGTTTCGTGACAAATTTGACATCGCTGAAGATGGACGAGGTTCGGGTTGATACGGTGTCATCGACGATGACTTCGTGGAATTTTGAACCGGATATGTGGACAATAAAGCTTGCGAGAGAAAAAAATACTGGATCTACTAAAAGAACAACTTGTGGATAGTCCATGACTTTTTATTTACTGCCTATAACATTTTCATGACATGATATTACGTGAATGACAACCACAATGATGCTGAGTGTCCTTTGAATTGGATGGAATGCAAAGAAATAAGGGTTAGATCAATTAAGTATTAGCAAGGAAGATGTTTTAGAGACATTTAAGACACGGTCACCAATTCCTCCATTTCCTCAATCGTTCTTTAAGCAGCAAGACACCAACAATGAAGTTGATATCAAATTTCGGATATTTGCAAAAGAAACTTTCAAACTCCTTAGTAACTACTGCGTGAATAGGCTTCCCTCCAACCTCACAGAAACGCAGAAATACGCTATGCGAGATCTTCGACAGCTGATATAGTTAAAAACATTAGATTATCCGCTAGTGATAGGAGTGGTCAGTTTATTGCAATTTCCCATCGGTTAGATGTTGAGATAACGAAAAACCATCTTAACGATGTTTCCCTTCATCGCCCATCTGAGAAGGAATTCAAAAGTCAAAACCCAGAGTGAAACAACGAATGGCTTAGAATGGTAAAACCGGCCGCCTTACAACCATCAGCTACTTCACAACTAGAAGTTGAATTATCAAGATGTCTAGAACCATACTTATTAAAACCCATAAGTATGTGTCCACCTTGCGTCTGCCAATCCATCGTTATTTAAGGTTAGAGCTGTCACTGGCTCTGTTGATGGACTAACGAATAGAATTACATGTTTTTTAATCCTAATATTTATCCAGTTGTTGAAGCACATTTCAGCGCATTTTATGAACACCCAGATGTCCTCGGATTGTCTACCAAACGCGCATACGTGGTGGAGTCCATCGACTTCACTGCCTCTTATACAATCGTGTAAAATGGCACGGTTATTGCAAGCCAATTCCTTAAACAACACGAAGACAATAAACACATATGGCTCTCTGACAAGGGTGCCTAAACTGCTCAATCTTCAGATGAACAGGAAAATGATACCCACAAATGAGGGAGTTGGCAATTAGGCATCGAGATGCACCAAGCCATGCCACTATATCTAAGGTTGAAAGCACCCGTAACCGACCTCCGTACCATTAACTTCCTGTGATAAATTCAAATCAACCTATCCGAAAATGGCTACATCACGAAGTGTTACGGTACCGAAAGCCAGGTAACAAAAATACAGCACTTCATGACAAATCCTCACATTCCTCATACACAAAAAGGGAACTTGTAAGAAAGAAGTTCCAAACAGTCACGAATGCGTGTACATAAAGAGAGCTGAAGGAAAAATCATTGGAACTGGAGCGGTAATTAGCCATTTCCAAAGACTACCAAACTGCAGCTTCTCGGAATAAGTGTAAAGGTAAACCCAGGCCTCCAAACGATAATTCAAACGATGATAAGGTTCCGTTTATCCTGCACTTCATTTTCAACGAATTAAGTTGAGCTATGAAATGTTGCTTATGAAGGGCCGGTCTAGAGAATTTGGTAATGGCAATTGAAATGCCGCCGAACACCCTAAGATGCTATTCGTAACCGCCTATATGGCCGTCTATGTAAAATGCAAAATTGCATAATATGCTCTGACGATAAAGATGGTGATTGCAAGGGTTCGGGTACGGTGTGCCTACTCTCTTGCAAAGTATATGAGGACGAATACATGTACATTCTGCTTCTGCTTAAAAGAACACCTAGTCGGTAAATTCAAATTAAAGCTAAACACTCCACTAGCTTGCATAGGACCCAGATACATAACGGGAAATATTTTAGAAGTAGAAGTTATTCTCCTCGAATCGAAAACTCTCGAAGCATTCTAGATGGGCTCATAGGATCCGAAAATGAGCCGTAGGGATTGGTACTTCGTTGCCACATGCACACAGTCTCGTGCAGCATTTGAGAATGATAGTTTAATGTGGAAGAGGCACATTACGACTCCTTATGAACACTGTTCGGGTTGGTCTCCAAGTGAAATATTCAGTAGAAGACTCATAGAATCCGATAAGTGAGCTAAGAGGCTATTCCGCTTTCAGTGCAACTGAAATCCTGGCTTAGCGTTTTCTCTGTTTAGTTGTGGAGGTGTTTGACTAAATAGATTGCAATCAATTAGACGTTTCCACTATCCAAAGGCCAGTTTTTCAGCAATGTCAGTTTGTTCGTAAATAGGAATAAAGTAACAACTTCGCGTTTACACATCAAGGATACGGTGTGAATAGGATTGTCTTTAATCAACGCCGAGGTAAAGAAGAAGTCGGTGGTAAAAATCAGTTCGCATTGTCGACGATCGTGTGGACTTGTCTTCTCGATTTCAACGAAGTTTCTAAGACCTTTAGAACGACTCTTCATACCCGCTTCATCAACTGCTGTGAAACACTTCGATCCCTGTTTTAGACTCGAAAAACGCAAAGATATCGCCCTCATGAAATTTGCCCTGTACTTCTTTTGTTCGATATAAAAACAGTCCGTTTCATGATTTAATTATAATGTACGACTGTAAATGGATTCTTTACGACAATCTACGACGTCCGGCACAAGGTTAGACAATGATCAAGCAACC
This sequence comes from Angiostrongylus cantonensis, assembly GCA_009735665.1. Lineage (NCBI taxonomy): Eukaryota > Metazoa > Nematoda > Chromadorea > Rhabditida > Metastrongylidae > Angiostrongylus > Angiostrongylus cantonensis. The sequence continues at coordinate 537,155 of MQTX01000058.1, forward strand.
ACACATTAAACCATGTATTTAAATGGGCATAACCCCTTAAAAATCAAAAGAAATTTGTCAAAATGTTTGTCAACGGCAACTGCGAGGTACAGGTCTACTGGCCTGAAGATCAGAACTGCTGCGTTACCCCAGAAAAACTTTGTGAAAGATTTCAGAAAAGATTTGTCAGATGAAGATACTGACCTAATGTTATTATTTGCAGGACTAGTATATCACCTGCACTCGTAAATTTCTAGAGACCACCGACCACATGAGCTGACCTCCGACCGAACAAAACCATAAGTTCGTTATGATCACAAGAATGGGAAAAAGTTCTCTATAGAATTTCCAGTTTGAAATATGTCCACAAGAATGCTGTATTAACTGGGTTCAATGCCGATTTATGCTGCCCGATCGCCCTCGTTGACTGGTAAATGCTGATAGCCACCGTCAGGGTATAAAATAGGCCGGCAGAAAGGCTAAACAAGGAAATAGGTTGTCGCAGCGGAAAACACCTGAGCCCGCGGAAAAGTTCGAGGAGCAGCTGAGCTTGTGAGTTTTGCTCAAATTTTAGCATCCTTGTGGTTGTATTTCACGCAATACCCTGCTATGAACAAAGAATAGCCTGCTTACTTCAATATCGATTGTTTTTCGGGATTCATTAATATCCGAATCGACATTGCATCTCATCCAGAAGTAAAACGAATGTGTCAGTGCGAAACGCAACAACAACAACAACAACAACAACAACAACAACAACAACAACAACAACAACAACAACAACAACAACAACAACAACAACAACAACAACAACAACAACAACAACAGTTCATTCCAGGGCATTTAACCTTAACTATAAAATAATTTAAGAAGTTCTGTTCTGATGAAAGAAAATTCTATTAGGGTAGCGACATTGTGACGATCTATCATAAAACAACAGTGTTCCTGCTAACTTCGTATTGGAGCCGTTAACGCTTTACGAAAAGATACTCCACCAGCGGTCTGGATAGTCTGTACGTCTTTATTATTCTCTCAATATGAGTCGCCATTTAATGATTGAGAAGCCATGACGGCATTGATCTTCTCACTCGCATATGAAGTCGTCTTCTGACGTGAAGCGATGACTTGTTCATTGGGGGTTAACGAGCGGTCTCGAGTTCCAGGCATGTTTGTGCTCTGTGTACGTTCAGTATTCTTTGGTGTGTGTACTCTGCTTGAAGTTTGTGGATAAGCGTTCGATTCAGGATAATCGGGTTGCGATTTAGTGGATTGACTTTGTAAAGAAATTGATTTCAGACTGACCGAAGGAGTCCGACTGGCTGAGGGTGATGCAATCTGCGATTTTCCATTGCCTGCGTTAGTGGATAACTTCTTGATCGTTTCCGACAATGTTTGTTTTTGAAATGATTTTTGCTCAAGCGAAGGAATTCGCGTGGATGATTGTGATTTTGTAGTGATCACCGATGATTTTTTACCAGAACGAATATACGCTGAAGTTCCCTTAAATACTCAACATAAAGTTTCGCCCCAAGCGTTAATAGATCGTATTCTTAATTGTTCCCTTTGGCAAGCTAAAGCACCTACAAGAGCTAGAACTTACAGATTCCTCGGGATACCTTTCAGATATCTCGTCACTGTCCCATAACTGTAAAATAACGATTTCAGTATACGTTCTTCTCTTGTTCAGCAATAAACAGCATACATTTACTTCCATAGAAAAACACACAACACAATACATTACAACAGTAGCTGACGTTTCGGCAGTATCGCCTTCTTCAGAGTCTGGAAGATATACTGATATACAATTTACTAGGCCAAACACTTCAATAACACTCTTACCAAAAGACGAGAAACTCCATGGCAATTACATGATCAACAGCTTCTCGAAAAACACCGCTTTTACATGACTTTCAATGAGGAAGGTTAGAACAGCTGATTATAGTCGCACATGGTTGATGACTGCGTCACCCCACATCAGAAGTAGATCCGAAGATACGGGACCAGGTCGCGTGTAACCTCTGGGCATTCCTCCCTGCTATTCATTGCCGGATTTTTGGCATTTGTCCAAAAAGCCTCTAGGAGTTTGTGCGTTGATGTCTTAGTTTCCTACGCGAGGATATTGACTTTGACTTCAAAATCGTCTCCGCTATGCTTTAGTATCCTATGCGTGCCTAGTGGAGTACTTTGTCTTACTTTTCGCTTCCCATCTAGGTGTTCTTTTGTACGGATTTTATAGGCGACTTGGCTCGGCAAATAGCCATCTCCAATGGCTACGAAGTAGTTACCGCACGAGATAAGTATAAAATGAAAGCGACGCGCCAAAACGAAACTCCTGGCCAAAAGAAGGCCCCGTTCATATTGCCCCTTATTAGCGATGAAGTATACATAGCTATAAAACGATGACTAAAAAGGGGAGGTCTAGAGGAATCGATAGCGATAATTGAAATACCACCGAATACTCTCTGCAATCCAATTGGGAACGCTCCAGCCCGTCTCTTCAAGGACTCCAAGGTGGGACCCTCGACCGGCGTTCTACGACATTCAAGATGAAATGAAAATGCTCAAGTAACAACAGAAACCACACGTAAAGTTGGAGGGTCTTTGTTGACAATGAATGCGAGTAAATGAACTGAATGTGAGAAGTTCTGGGATCCGCGTAGTACACGTAAAGCTGGGTCACATTGAAAAAAAAATGCAAAAAAGTATAATTTCCCAGGATCGACCTTCTATTAACCTCGACATTAGAATATGAATGCGTAGTTTGATTGTTCAGCAATCGCGAGGTTGCTATACAGCATACATTTACTCCCATAGAAAAGCACAATACATCACAACTGTTCTAACCTTCCTCATTTGGAAGTCATGTAATAAAGAGGCTCTGAAGAAGGCGATATTGCCGAAACGTCAGCTACTGTTGTGTTGTATTGTATTGTGTGTTTTTCTATGGAAGTAAATGTATGCTGTATAACAACCTCGCGATTGCTGAACAAGAAAACTACGCATTCACATTGCTGTTCTGCTTTTCACGAGATTATTTTTCATCGCCTTTCAAGAGAAAATCTGCAAATTTGGAGGAAAACTGGTGATTGAATGCAGCTCATGCATTTGTACTTGATGCTGTTCTGATGAGAAGACTTCCGTGGTGACTTCCAGCTTCTGGACTTTTAAAGAATTCTCGTAAGAATATGAAATAAGACGATCGCATTCCTTATCGATGCCGCTAACAGTGACAACTCTCAAAAGCCGGTTACAGAACTGAAAAAATTTTAAGCTCCGATAGTTTACGCCCTCAGTTTACTAAGATAAGGCAAACCTTTTGAGGTTTCGGTTACAAAGTATGTTCTTGGTCATCGGAAAGAAAAACGGAGATTTTGACCATGTTTGTCCAACTGTAAGCCATGGACCTCGATGTCTCGCTCTTCACTCTTTTTTCTGGGTTCAGTCTTAATGTTCAAATTGTCAGTGGTGACCTTGAAGAAGGTATGATCTCCTCCGTTGAGATTCTCTAAGGGTATATAGAACGCGGTCAACGCCATAGCCTTATGTGGGTACGTGGACTTGTTTATTAAAGAACGAATACGTGTTGATTAGTGAGACCAAGGTTAAAGCAAAGTCGGTTTTGAAACCATCGATGTAGTTGGCCAAGTTTTGTTGGCGAAAGCACCAATGCCGTGCACAATTTTACACGATTGGAGTAGCAGTTATTTTCGGCATCGTAGCAGAAATTTACTGTTCGAGTTCGATGGTTTCTTGTCTCAATCAGCCCAGTGATCTCTGCTCAACCGTAATAGCATACTTTGTTAATCTTTAACATAAGATTTAAATATAATCATCTGTGCGTTAACACGTCGAGACGCAAATCGCCACCACTGTTCATGCTGATTTGTGCAACCTAAAACGGCCATGAGATTAAGACTTCAGTTGACTCATGTCACTCTCACTCTAATCAACGTTGCTTTGTCGATGGCCTTTGGAAAAGTCAAAAGAATAAAGTCTTCTATCTTTTCTCTTTTCTATGCAAAACACCCTCACAACGGTTTACCGTGAACACGTAGTTGGGAGGTGTTCCTGGGTGTAGGGGTGTATTGTACAGCGAGGTGATTCATCACACCAGCATGGTCTCCCAAGCTGAGAAGGATTCCGGCATCTCGACCAGGAACTCCAGCTAAACGTAAACCAATGCCAGAATCCACCACGGTCTTGGTATCAAACTAGTCGCACAGTGGGGCATGTAGTGGTGACAATCTGCGGCAGACTTTGGCCAGGCTGACACCGGGATTCCATGGAAACACAATGACTAAACCAGCAAATCTCTGAAAAAATAGAGATTATACGGGGGTCCGCACTGTCAGTGAGGACAGGCCATCCATGTATCGCTTATGACGATGGTTTCAATCGTCAGTGCTGACAAACACATCTATTATTGCAAAATCTAGCGTAATCTAATATATAAAATAGTTTATACTGTAAGTACATGTGAAAGCGCCCAGTTACTCGTAGGGAATGTTCATCTGAAAAGCGACACAATGGCCTGTATTAAAAGTTCATGTGAAAGCGATAAAATAACTCGTACAAAGGCTTTTATAGAAAGGGCATTTGGATACGGTACGAAGGCTTATACAGAATGAATGGATATAGATCATTTCATATTTATGAAGATTGTTCTCTATAATGACGACCTGGAGCAGAGGAGGCCACGCTAACCTCGGATATCCAGGGGACCACATTGGCTAAACCAGCAAAACTCGAAAAAAAATGGAAGTGATGCTGGGACCCTCACAATTAGTAAAGACGGGTATTCCCAGTATTCAATAACTGTAAAACACAACAACGCAAATTTGAACTCCTTGCCATAGAGTTAGGCCATATGTGTTATTGACCAACTTGGCCAAAATAAATGTACAGCGTATTTGTTGGATATGACTTGAACTCCCATGCCCTCACCAGTCTTTTGATAGCAACCTTTTAGCGGAATCTTCATGAAGGATGCAATCAGGTTCACACAAACACATGTGACTCAGGAAAAAAAGATAGTCGTTTTCCTGAATGCACTTCCCTATAAGGGCAAGTACGTGACCACATGCAGTTGAATCCTCTATCCACCGAATGGGGATATGCTATGCGACCTGAACCAGCCATTCGGGAAGCTTTTGCGGATGAGATCCATTAAGACACTACGCAGAAACAATTTAAACAATAAATACCCGCTAAAGATGATTGTGAAATCAATAGCGACAGGAACAGTTAGAAGTTCCACATCTGCTAGCAGCATCCTGTGGACAACACTAGTAGCCATTTGATGTTATCACTTTGTCACCGTGATGGACGTGTTGCACCATTCATATGAGCTAGTCGGCAGAATTGGGATCCTTGATTTATGGCGACAAAAAGTATTTTTTAGATAAAATCAGCCTGAAAATCTCCTATCGATACTACTTGATGTTGCAATGTTATGAGAAACAAAAGGGCTTTCATCCGGTGCCACACATCACGACGCTTTGTCAACAACGGCACGCAGTATTATGTCAGCCAGCGAAATCCGTTTCAACTGATTGCAGCACAGTGGATACAGGTGTTGTGGAGGACATAAATGGTCGCTGGTTCATCATCGCTCCCAGGAAAACCAAATCGTACATCCACTAGAGGCCCGAAATTTTGTAATACGATCACCATCGGAGAAAAGAACATTGACATTGTTACAACGATAAGTCATCATAAGCCACTAAATGGGCCAAGAAAGCACTCATTGGTTCCTATGGTGTTGATGAAAGAGAATTTGTGGCGCATACCTAAGGAGTTGATCAACTCTGGACGCTTCAGTCTTTATGGGCTATGTGTTGAAAGGGATTTCCTTTTTGAAAGGGAAGAAATTTCTCCTCAGTGAGCCTTCATAAACGAAATTATCACAATCTAGTGGAAATAGAAAGTAGAGTGATAGGTAAACGGTGAAGACTGTAGGAAACTGTCATTAAACATCGTTTGTTAATACGTAGAGTATTTATCATCGTGATCTCTTCATACAAACAAGAATTGCTTAGAGCAATTCGGAAGATGCTGGCAAGAATGGTCTGAAGAGTGCCGCATACAACGGCCTAAAAGTTTTGTAGCAGGTTTTTTTTGCCAATGCAGACCTGTACACTGCTGAGCTGAAGGCATTTCAGACATAAGTAACTATAGTGAGCACATGTTTCATAGTTGATACAGTGTTGTATCGGATTCGAGCCGATGCGACCATCAAGACCGATACCGTAAGAAACAACTGCTATGCATGCCTGAGTTGAATCATTTCTCCTTTAAAGAAGATAAGAGCGATAAAGCATCCTCCAAGTCTCTATTGGCTCCCTCCGCTCGCCTGAACACCTAAGGATTCACTTCGCTTGACACACAAGCATCACCCATATGTTACCGCACTGTTAGCAATATTTGACGTTAAGGTAGCCCCGAACTATGGTGACGATCTGTACCTACAATGCACGTACACTTGCATTCGAGTCCTCGATAGAAGACTTGCTCATGCAAGCAAGAATGATAAGGCACGACATCATCGGCTTGGCCGAGACGAGACGACGCCACCCATTCAACGCTGTCTATGACACTGGAGAAGAACTGTTCCTCGGAACATGCGACAGCAGAGGCGTAGGCGGTGTCGGCGTTCTCGTCAACACGAGTTTGTCCATGAACATCGATTCATTCGAACAGCTTACAACCCAAATCGGACGTTTACTATAAAAAAGAGGTGGATCAACACCGGCTTTGACCATTTTCGTCGTTTACGCGCCAATATCAAACTATGACGAAGAAGAAGTCGAAGCGTTCTTCATGGACTTGGAGAGGTTCTACAGAGAAGACCATACATTCTTACATTCACACGTTAACAAGGCTCATTGAGGTAACGCGAGAGTACAAGAGACCTCTCTGCCTCACTTTCATCGACTTGCAGAAGGCCTTTGACTCAGTTGAGATAAAAGCAGTCATGGAAGCCCTTGGTAGCCAAGGAGTCCGTACTCAGTACGTCGGCAGATACATCCCCTTCGCTTTGCTGATGATATAGTTCTTATAACACCAGACATTAGCCAAGCGATACGTATGATTGCGGACTTTGATGAGGTGTGTGGAAAGATTGGTCTTCGACTATATCTCAAGAAAACGATGTTCATGAAGGACGGATTGGTTTCGTTTGCCCCATTCACGCTCAACGGAACGAATATCTCCGAATGCTCCAGTTATGTCTATCTAGGTCGGGAAATCAATATGATGAACGACTTAGCTCCAGAGCTGAGCAGAAGGAAACGAGCGGCTTGGGGAGCTTTCAAGAGCATCGAGGATGTGGTGAAGAGGACAAAGAACACCCGACTCCGTGCCCACCTTTTCGACTCAACGGTTCTTCCTGCCCTAATGTATGCGTCAGAAACTTGGTCGCTACGTAAGCAGGATGAAAGATCACTCAGCATTATCGAACGCGCAGTCGAAAGGGCGATGCTAGGAGTATCCCGTTTCACACAAGTAAGGGATGCGATCCGATGCTCCGACCTACGCCAACGATCGAAAGTCAAAGATGCCTTTCTATACGCCAAACAGTCGAAGATAAGGTGGGCCAGACACATAATGCGTATAAATGATAACCGATGGACAAGAGGTGTTAGCCACTGGATTCCTCGGGATGTCAAACGTACTGCAGGAAGACCACCGACCCGATTTTCAGAGTTCTTCACGAAATGCCTAGAAGAAAGATATGATGCTAGACGAGTCCCTAATGCGAGGAGAACCCACTGGGCTACTCTTGTACGCGATTGGAAAAAATAGAGGATTTACTGGCTCCCGCTTGAGTCACTCGACGATCAACGGGACTACAGGTGATACAGGTGACAGGTGAACGTAGCCCCGTGTAGGTCGTCAAGATCTGCCATGGCATTATTTGCTCTTAGCAGCTCTTCCAGATGGAGAAGTCGAACTGCTTATCAGACTGGGTAATCTGGCTGAACAATAAAATCCCACTCTCTTCTGTATATCCCATTTTAACGCCCAGAATCATCCCTGTGCCAGGATGAAGAAAAGATCCTTTAGAGGATTGAAAAGAAAGTAAATGAATGTTTTTTTTGGTGAGCAAATAGCTGTAACTCTATTCTTGATTTATGAACGAGCTGAAGTTTCGGCAGATTGGAAATCGATTATGAGAAGCAACTTACGTTTCCATGTGAATCCTGCGCGGTTAGTATCCACATGATTTTTTTATTTGTAGATTCATAGAAAGCGGTGAGTGTGAAGGAAGCTGTTCTGTTTCCAATGCGAATGGAATCTCGGTTTAGCATTTGCTCTGCTTGGTTATTGAGGGGCTTGACTACCAAATTGCAAAGCTACCAGTTTGGAGTCAGCTTGATCTTTCCACGCTTTGAAGAAGGCGAAGTCCGCCGACATATCAGCTTGTCCATAAATGAAGAATGAAGTAACAGCTTCGTATTTGCTCATCAAGAAAACAACGAATTATTCGAACAATGCCGAGGTTAGTGGAAAGTCGATCGTGGGAATAAATAAATGTTGCTTTACGGTAGTATCGGATTGGACGCATCCGGTGGTTTCATTCACTGTGATCGCTGACATTAACTGATTTCATTAGGTATGATGATTAAGTGGAAGATATATCACGTAATGGATTTTAAGAGCATTTCGGCAAATAAAGTGTCACTGACAGATTTCGCCTCGAATGAGCTCTGCATAAAAAGATATGAATCCAAGGGATCTTTGATGAATGCGTATATCTCCCTCTCACACTTGTCGTTATTGGCTACTGCAACAAAATGGATGGCCTAGTAGTGAAACCCGTATCCGGTCCTGAACAAGATAGAAGCAATATGTTTCATTGGTCCTTACATCGTAGTTCTTAGTATCCACCAGCTAAATTTATCATGTTTAGCACTTTTTCCACACAAAACAGCCTTTCTCCGCTGTACTCTTGTCAAGGTCGGTTTCGATCTCTGAAATTGGAATGAACCCTTATATTTATTACGAAAAGTAGTCACCTACGTGTTTAAAGTTTTCTATACGTCTGTAAGTGAATAACTAGGTTTCAGACTAAATTCTGTAAAAAATTGAAGTGGTGATAAATCAATGTTGGCCTTCTGATTATTATTAATAGATGTTTTACGAGTTGTTAGAAGTGAACGCATGAAAGCTGATGTGGGGTTCGGCTCTCTCCGCTTTGCTGTTTCACCATTTACATAACATCGGCATGTAGTGGAAGCTGAACAACAGAAGAGCAAGCTGCTGTGCAAGCACCGTCGAAGCAGACGACGGTCATTTCCATCCTGGGTTTTCCATAAACTGAATCCCATCTGGATTCCCGTATAGTTCTCCAAATAAATTTTGCTTTATTAAGAAGAACCATAGATTCTGTTTAATTGAATGAAATTGCTCACTTCATCTATGATTTGTTCCTATTCCTCACATAATATTCATATAAATTGTCTAACCCCAGCTATGGTCTTATGAGAGTAGCAATTCTACCAATTAAGTAGAGCTTATATGAAAAACTCGAGATTACATAGGAAAATTTTCTTAGAGAATTTTAGGAATATGAATATTCACGTTTAGTTCACACGTAACCAAAATGATTTAACGTACTCAGCAGCAATTAAAAATCACGCTCAGTTTTAAACACACGGATTCTTCCTAACATCGGTGGCTTTCGACGATTTGCGGCTGATCTTGAGTCTATCTGCTTCATTTCTTGGACAACATTGTACTCAATCGACCGGCCAACTAATCTCAAGAATTGTTACGCGATCATGGACAAATCCGACTTGGAAGGCACCGACTTACACTCCATCCATGGTGTTCGGTAGGTGTTCACCTGTGATGAAAAACCTAGAACTCCAAGCTTGCCTATTTCGGGAACTCAAAGAGAACGGACCAGAATTCTGTATAATAATGATAGAAGAGAACGGTCCATGTTCTTAAGCTACGGCCAAGCTAAGCCAGGAACAACGACCTCTTTAATAGATGGCACTGGATAGAGTAGAGGAAGTGTTGCAGGATGAAACTAACCATCTACCTATTATAGAAAAAGTCAAAAAGTATCTGATGTTTGCCGTGCTCGTTTTCTTATGTTTCTTTGAGCATTTATCCACAAGCGCTTATATGCAAGTAACTGTGTGCCTTAGGTGCAATACAAAAGCTTGCTGCATAGAATTTGCAATCAAATGAACAACACATACGATGGAATATAAAATTTTGACTGATATGTGAGTCGAAGGCATCTAATACCTGGATGTTCTCAAGGGTTCTTTTTCAAGACGAAACTGTATTTGCTCCTTCACAAAATTGACAGTAGAAGCGGCATATCTTCCTGATGCAAATGTTTCCTTGTATATTTTGTGGAAATGCCATCGCTGGGGAGTAGTTGGGCTCTATTATATCATTCATTCACCCTTAGACCTAGACTGTACTGCTGCATGAATCCTCGCTGTGGATCATAGTACGGCACCCAGAAAAGACTTGAACCGCGATGTCGAGATGAACTATTGGAAGAATTGCAAGGAAGGTTTCATGTGGAAGTAACAGGCCACTTCAGCATAAACCAAAAGTTTGGCCATAGCCAAGACGAGTTCCTATCGTTTTAAAATCTTCGTTTCTTCACAAACGTAAGTGCATTTCCAACTGAATGCCTCCTAAATGATGCTCTGCGTCCCGCACCGCGCCGAGGAAAAAATATGCTGCAAAGGAGGAAAACTGGAGAGGATGAAGCTATTTCCGTGATAGGATCAGAGTTTCTCTTAACGCTTTAATGTTAGGATTGACTGGCAGTGGTGGTGATATCTGATCGAACATCCGATGCGATCACTTGAGGATCTCTGACGTTTCTGTTTACTCTCGAGCGACTGATACTCAACTATTCGGCAGCCAATCTTTAGTTGCCACTCCTTTCTTGGTCGTACACGGATTACTTCTCTCCGTCAATCTCTCTTAGTCCTTTCGTTCAGTCGGCCATTTTCATTATCATTAGAAGCGTATATATATATATATGTACACATTCTTCGTTGCTTCGTCCTTAAGCTGATTTGCAGATCCCAGTACTTCCTCAATTCGCTTCGTTTCCTTTTAACCCTCATCCATAGAGGAAACATAGAACATTCATCCAACTCGTTCTGCTACATCCAAAATAGTTAACGTGTGAGTTCGTTCGAATATAGCTTCTCTCTTCTTGCTAAGTTGTTGAATGAGAGTTAACGACGGCTTTCCTCTAGTTCTCGAGATGGCAGTGCTAAAGCTTTCCCACGTCTTCACCATAGGCAGCTGCTGTCCTTTCTGGATCCGATTTGTGTGTGCTGTCTTGTGATTCGAATTCTTCCTGGACTGGGCAATTCCTGGGATTAATCGATCGCGACCCATTGATGTAACACACCGAATCTAAATGTTTAACAAAATTGACAGTAGAAGCGGCATATCTTCCTGATGCAAATGTTTCCTTGTATATTTTGTGGAAATGCCATCGCTGGGGAGTAGTTGGGCTCTATTATATCATTCATCCACCCTTAGACCTAGACTGTACTGCTGCATGAATCCTCGCTGTGGATCATAGTACGGCACCCAGAAAAGACTTGAACCGCGATGTCGAGATGAACTATTGGAAGAATTGCAAGGAAGGTTTCATGTGGAAGTAACAGGCCACTTCAGCATAAACCAAAAGTTTGGCCATAGCCAAGACGAGTTCCTATCGTTTTAAAATCTTCGTTTCTTCACAAACGTAAGTGCATTTCCAACTGAATGCCTCCTAAATGATGCTCTGCGTCCCGCACCGCGCCGAGGAAAAAATATGCTGCAAAGGAGGAAAACTGGAGAGGATGAAGCTATTTCCGTGATAGGATCAGAGTTTCTCTTAACGCTTTAATGTTAGGATTGACTGGCAGTGGTGGTGATATCTGATCGAACATCCGATGCGATCACTTGAGGATCTCTGACGTTTCTGTTTACTCTCGAGCGACTGATACTCAACTATTCGGCAGCCAATCTTTAGTTGCCACTCCTTTCTTGGTCGTACACGGATTACTTCTCTCCGTCAATCTCTCTTAGTCCTTTCGTTCAGTCGGCCATTTTCATTATCATTAGAAGCGGAGATCAGGGATATTTGGAAAAGTCTGACGTATTTTTTATTGTAAATTCATGCATTCTATTATAAGTCGTCATTCTATGATTGATTTGAAATCGCTCATGAATGGACGAAATGACATTGCAAATTTGAGCCATTGTGAAAGAAACTTCTTCTACGCCGATACATTTTCGGTTTTCAAATCAGTTTCCTTCATAATTCCTTAGTTCCTTATTTGCATAATTTCTTACACTATTTAAAAAATGTTGCGAAATGAAGAGTGAGAGACTTTCTGCGCTACAGCATTCTGGATATTAAATTGGCCAGATATCGATAATATGTAGGATAGAGGATGAAGCGTTCGGAGTTGATAAATCCTCAAAGGATGTGCCATCTATCTGGGTCAGTTAAATAGCGAACAAGTGAATAAACACATATCTGACCTTTACAATAACTTTACTTACGACTACGACGACCTACCTATTTATCGCGTCAGTGTTTTTGTTGCAGATCGCGGGGATATAGTTGTGATTGATAGCCCTGAAAGCAGGGTCAGACCAGGATCTAAGTGTTTATTGTGCGCGCTGAACTTCTAACTTCTAACAATGTGTTAAAGTCATGCTTCCATAATCGACTACAGCCTCTGTCAATGTTTTTTTGTTTATTTTATTTTATTTGATCTACCTCCACGTTTACTGTGCGGATCCCAGCACTTCTCGCATTCAAATGGTTTCCTCGCATCCATCCTCCACTAAGGTCTTCCAACTTTACGTGTGGCTTCGGTTGCTAGTTGAGGATTTTAATTTCATTTTGAATGCCGTAGAACGCTAGTCGAGCAATTCTCCCTGGAGTTCTGAGATAGCCATGCTGGGGCGTTTCCAATTAGATTGCAGACAGTGACTTTTTCCTAGAGAAATCTGGTACCACTTTCCCGCCCGGCATGGATGGGAAGCTTGGTTGGTCCGGAGTGGAATCGAACTACCACCATGTAGGTGATGACGGGCATCACTACTACTGTGCTCTATCCTCTTTTTCAATGTAATTATCTTAGAAGTGGTGTTTCTTCAGTACAGTAGTTCATATCATTTCTGCATAAGTTCTCTTATGAAAAAAGTCTTCTGCTTTAAATAGTGGTTTTTAAAACACTTCTTCAAAAGTTTTTAGTATTTGCGTAAAGAAAACGACTCATTAACAAGTTTGTTTAACTTTCTCACGGTTGAAATTTAAAATCATTGACACTCAGGTAATCCTCAACCAAAAAACCGGCATCGTTCCTCTTACAGCTAGTGAATTCACACGCCATTCATTCATTCATTCATTCATTCATCGTCCCTCAGCCACGTTGAGGTCTCGAAAGGAGGCAGGGAAAGCTGTTTGTTCTGATTGAGCCGATTATGTGGGAGAGTTAGGAGACTTCATTGAATTTCCTTCGACCCACTAGCACGAAATCCTATCATTTCTCCTACGAACGCAAACTCGATTCCAACTGACCATCTTTCCCATTTCGTTTCGGATTCCTGGCTAACGTTCTTCTACTTCTTTTAATAAAATCTGCACTGACCAACTTAACCACCACGTATTGCAGTGGCGCCAATTGCATTCCTAGCAAATGTAAATCACGTGGTCCTTTGTTGGTACTATAATTATTCAATGCAGTTTCCTTTTCTTTCCTTCCGTTCATATGTAGAGCTAGTTGTGAGTTTTCTAGATTTTGCTGAATGCCTATGAAAGATCAAAGTCTTATCAAAATGTAACCTCAACCTACATTGTTCACCATTAGTTACCATGCCAGCAGCAAGGGTCCTGGAAGAACTCCGAAAGAATCGGAGTTGCAAGACAACATACCTCCCACCGATCTGCACACCCTGGCACTACCATGTGATGAAAGTCTGGAAAGGTTTTAATAAAGCTATCTCTATGTTCAAAGAAGAACTACGCTTGATCAGCGTTTAAGTTAATGCGGACAGTGGGCACATAGGACAGTTTAGTGATGGTCATCATCACGAGCACGGTGGTACATCGATCCCGCTTCGGGACCACCAGGCCTCTCATTCATCAGGGAAATCGGGCTTGCCTCGGAAAAGCTCATTCTTTGCAACTCCAGTGAGAACTCTCTAGCTCGGCTATCTCAGGATTCCAGGTAGATTCGACTCGATCAGCATTTAACGACATTCATGATGAAAGCGGGGTTTCTAAAAAGATTTTGACCAAATTCCAGAGTTTTATTATGAATATCACCGCGGTACTAGCTATTAGGTCATCATAATACACACTCGTTTATGGTAATCTGCTTTAAACCACATGGTGTTGTGATATCAGCAAAACTCGTAACATCAGTTAGGCTCAGCGACAACCCTTTACGGGTGCTCGTGTGCTACCCACCACACCAACCAAGGCCCTTGTTTTCCTTTCTCTCGGTCATTTCTTTACTCTAACAGCGTTATCAGCAATAACCCGTTGGCGGGAATAATCTGTGGAGCGCAAATCGACAGTGACAAGCTAAGCTGAAGCTGAAATTGAAATCACAATGTCTTAACTTCTATTTTCTGCCTATTGGCAGTTAATAAAGATTTGCTTTTAGTTCCAAATTTTCGTGAAAGCCGCTTATTTGTGCTTCATATAGCCGTTGTCTTTGCCAAGATGATTCTTCGGAATATAATTCTTTTCTGTGTCGACACAGTGGTGGTGACTCCTCACTACTGATATGATCCTTTTGTCAGGTCCAGCAAGACGTTTAGCGTTGATTAATCTTCTAGGGACACTCATGCATCGACTCTAATAATTGTCTTGGGACGATAAAGCCCTTTGGCTCACAGAAGGACTTTTGGAGACCTACCATTGTGTCAAGATAGTGTTTTATACTCTCAGACAACCCCGCTGCTAATTCTCCGAAGACAGTGGAAAGTTGTTTCTCAAGCGAGTTATTCTGACGAAATGAAAACTAGAAAACTGTAGGTAGAAATTCGTCGTTTTCTGTCTCATCAATTGCGAGGTTGTTAAACAGCATACGTTTACTTCCATACGATAGCACACATGCAACACAATCGTAGCTGTATATATATATATTTAGTTTTCACAGAATCCAGAGCAATTTTAAGTGGAAGGTAACAAAATTTCCGCCAATGAACAATGATATACGATCGACTGTGATCAAGATCCAAAAACATTTTAGTACGACTATTTCAGCAATTGATGGAAGATCGTGATCAACAAACCTTTAGGATAGTGGACGTCGTTCACCCGAGATAGCAGACGTGTTAAAACCAGGAAGACCATGTAAGGGTTGATATTCTGTGAATTTATGTTGCTAAGTATCTAATGGTCTGTAATATCAATACAGCAAAGCGCTAAGAGTCGGTGATTCGGTTCCAGTTGCGGTCAACACAGATCGACCTCTGAAGGCCGATGGTGCAAATATCTTGCGCATCCACTCAACGCTGAAAGATATATCCTGATTTTATTCTCAATTTGTTCATGCGTTTTAATCATGAATGCGTAACGTGTTCGCAGATAATATCCTGATCGTGATAAAGTTACGATGAACACCCATTTCTTGCCAACAACAATTCGTTGTGAGAACGAGTGGGTCATCAGCTATTTCTTTATAGAGAAGTGAGCAGAAGAATTGAGCAGAGAAGTGTCAACTTCAGAACCATTTAACGGAGAAGATATCATAGAAGCTCTAATACTTCACCATTTCGAAGTCCTCCATGCGCTAACTTCAGAGATCGTCGACCACGTGCTTGAGGTAGGCCGCGGATTGATGATCTGTCGTCTACTGTTGTGTTTTTTCTAAAAGATATTCATTGTGAGGCATTATGAAGTAATGCTCATGGATAGTCCATCATTCCGTGACTAGCATTCCTCCAAGACAACAGCAATTAATGCAACCAGCTTACACAATTGCGAGCTCATCAGAGATGATCTGGCAGCTTTATAACAATAATATTTGTTATAATTACAGTCGGAGGATAGTACAGTGATAATGATGCTAATCATCACGAGCACGGTACTGGTTCGATCCTGCTCTACGCCTACCGAAGGTACATTCATCCCTTCGTGGTTGGTACATTGGTTCCGGACCGGACGTGTCTGGGAAAAGTTTACACTCCGAAATCGAACTACGAACGCTTTTGTCCAGCTATCTCAGGTCTCCTGAAAGAATCGACCCGACCAGCATTCAACGACATTGGTTGTTGAAGAAAAATCGTCACGCAACCAAACCTACCCGCAAAAAAGTTTATGGCAGATTCAACGAAAGGAGCCTCATGCGAGAAGTATTAGGATCTGGAGAGTAGATGTGAAAGACGGCTCTTATGAAAAAAAGTTTTATAACTACAGACATGAAAAATACTGAAAATTTGAAATAAAAACTTGCTCTTAATAGTAACATAGCGTGAGATTACATTCATAACAAAACTAAATTTTTAATGTTGGGACAGTTATTGCCGATATGAAGAGAAGAAACAATATGCATGAAATGTATCGGCGCCAAAATGGGCAGTTTTAATGAATGGGTGCACTGCTTGGCTCTACCTTGCAGAACCCACTTATATCTTCACTAGAGCTTTGCTACAGCACAAATTTCACCTGTTTTCCACCGAGGAAGAACAGCCGCTCAGAGTCGCATATGATTGACGACTCAGAGCGGCTGTAGGTAGAAAACTGGCTGAGCGAAAGGCAAACCAAGGGCCTCAGATGCGCCGTGTGTAACACGTCAGCACCCGAAAAGGTTAACGGAGGTTCGATCTGGCGGCATGAAGTACAAATTTTGCAAATATCTCACCATCATAGTGGTTGTGTTTCACATTATATCTCGCCGTGAAAAGTGGTAATAGGCAGTAAATGAAAAGTTAACAAAATGAACCCTTTTGAACAAATGCACGAAGTTTGGAAATTATACATTTAACATGAGCAATTCTCTCCATTCCAACAATACAACCAATCCGTTTTTTATCATAAAAAGAGTTATGCTGACCTTTGAAGGGTCGTCAATGACTCAAATAGTGAAAAATCTCTTCATTTTTGCCTTAGTCCGAAAAGATTATTTTCATTACAAAAGAAGTCAGAGTGCAGTCGGCTCATGTTGATGTGCTCAAAAAAAAAAACACGAAAGTTTAAACAAAGTGCATCATTGGGAAAGTATGATGTTCACTGTGTCCTTCGAGCGAGTACATTTCATTGGTAAGCTTCAGTGGTCCACGGAAACTAACATAGGAGGTTTTTCATGCCTATACGACTCACTCGATGACTAGCTAGTCTATTGACTTAAGAAGATTTATCCTGTTATCAAAATTTCAACTTATTACTTACTGCCTACACTTTTTAATGGCAGAATATATTGCAGAGTTCTGGGGAGCACAAATCGGCAATGAACCCAGTTAAGCTGAGGATGTAGTTATAATAACAATCTCAACCTTTTTATTTACTGCCCACTCTTGTTAATGGCAGGGTATATTGCGAAATATGGGCCTCAGCTTAACTGGGTTCATTGCCGATTTGTGCTCCCCAGATCAATCCCGCTGTTGGGTGATTGCTGATGGCAAAAGATCGATAGAACTAGCTGAGAGACAGGCGAAACGAATGACCCGCATGGAGTGGTGGTGAGCGCGTTACTCCCCGGAAAGGACAGTAGCGCGTTCGTTCCCCACCATAGACACCTGCGGTCCAGAGTTTTGCAAATATCTCAGCTTCATTAAAGTTATATTTCGCAATATACCCTGCCATTAAAAAGAGTAGGCAGTAGACAAAAACGGTTAAATCCTGCTATTAATTCCTATCATTCCTGCCTCCGTTCCCACCAAAGTGTATTAAAATCAACCTAATCTATGGGAAATACAAAGGCCTGTTGAACAACTGGATGGCGCTAATCATCACAGAGCCTTATGATCATTATCGATTTTTTCCTAAAACTTTACTATAATTTTAAACTTATTTTATGTTATTCTTGTAATGGCTATACTTTCTATAGCTCCGATGTCACAACGAAGTCGAAGCGCTCCGGAGGAAAAGCATACGTAAATGAGTAATATTTACACAAAAGCTGTTGGGTTCATGGTTCATATAGCTTGTGAAATGAGAGTTAGCAGTTATGCTTCCTTCGTTCAACATCCTCTTGGTGTTCGCTGGACCTTTCAGCGTCGATGAGTTAAGCTTGAGCTCACGTTGTGGCGAGTAGCGGCGTCGCCTAATTGAAAGTTGTTTATCCACAACCACTGGTGGGGGTGGAGTGGGAGAACAATTTACCCGTGCTCGTGCTACGTGCTTATATTTATCGAGTCTGTGAGTTGTTTTTCCGGAAAGTCGAAGGATGTGAGCGTTGTTTGCGCTCCCGACCGGAATCGAAACGAAATTTCCTCGTCATCGAAACGAAATAATACGGCGCTCATCTTGGAGGTCGCTATCGCACACCGATGTGTGTCGCTTGCCATTCTAGTGTAAATGGATTAACATCCGGGTGTCATCAATGATCTGGAAACGTGAAAGTGTAAACAGATGTAGCACTATTTGTGGAAAGTTCATGAAAACGTCACTTTTTTTCTAATCGTTTTTGGTTCTAGTATCTTTGGACTCCATGTGAGGGGTAATCCTTAGCTTTTTTACTTGACTCATCCATCATCAATTCTACTGCGTGAATCCCAGCACTTCTTTGTACACAATTCATTTTGCTCGAATTCATCGCCGAAAAAGGTCTTCGGATATTTTGGTTGTCGCTTGAGGATTTCGTATTCTTATGAATATCGTAGAATGCTAGCCTACTCGATTTTCCTTGCAACCCTGGAGACAGCTGTGTAATGCCCCTCCACGTATATTGGAGGAGAGCTTTGGTGAGGGATTGAACGGCTACCTTGCTTCCTGATGAACTGCATCATTAACCACTGTACTATCACCTCCTAAAGCATTCAACGCACATTCTGGAGAAGTGAAAAATCGGCTTCGGCAAAGATAATCGCTGTTTTTTTCCTCGACGTGAAGTGATTTCACCAGAGAATGACTGCGGCTGTCGGACTACTCGTTGGCGCGCTTGTATAGGGTGCTGAAGTCGTTCCATAATCACCCCTCCGAAGTGTTTTCACCAAGCCGTTAACGATGGCATTTTAAATTTTCGGAGTCAACCGCCAGATATATATATCATTTGTTCGTGACTCTTCACGTCGTAACACTCAAAACCCGGGGAATTTATCTGAGCTGCATTTTGCGCCTTCAGCATTTCTACTCTCCTTATTGCAGCTTTATCCTTTCTTCGCTCTACCATTAATGATTTAGTAGGAACTCATTGTTTCATGAAAGCGCGGACGAGTCAACGAATAAACTAAAAGCCGGAGAACATTCATGTTCACGTCTTCCTATCCCCACCCCTCTCGTTTCCCCCAAAACCGAAGAAATTTTATATTGACCGTTGTGTTTGAGGGCCGTAGACGATTTCATCATGAGCTTTTGGACTCGTAATGGCTGATGCTTCGGCAGTCTCCCGCAGTGAAGGACGAGAATTCTACCGAAATGTGAGCCGTCATTGGACAAAAGATTATTTTGAGAGCTTCCTATCAAGCCATCAGTGCAATAGCCTGTTGATGAATGGTGGTCTTACTTTCAATCTTCTAAATTGTGAGGACTTATTTTTTATCTTATAGAATGTTAAAACAACAAAAAACACTAACAGATAGAACCAGATGAGAGACAGGCGAATAGGAGTACCTGCTTGGTGTGGTGAACGGTAATAGCGCGTTCGTTCGCCACCGCAGACACCTGCGATTAGGAGTTTTTGCAAATATGTCAGCACCATTGAAAACAAAAAAACATAGAGTTGCTATTTTTTTCTCTAAAAACTACTTTTAAAATTGGACTGGATAGCACAGTGGTAGTGGTGCTGATCACCGCGATACCGGTGCGAGTTCGATCCTGCTCCAGCTCATTAAGCTCTACATCTCACCTGGATCGGTAAATTGATCAGCACTTGCCAAGGAAAAATTACTGTCTGCAATCCAATTAGGAGCATTCTCGCCTGGCTATCTCAAGACTGTAGGTATAATCAACTCAACCAGCATTCTACGACATTCGAGCTGAAATGAAAATCCTCAAGCAGCTACCCAAGTCACACGTAAAAGTTGAAAGGCCTTTGTGGATGATGGATGCAAGGGTATGAATTGAATGTGATAAATGGTGGGATCTGCACAGTTGACGTGAAGACGGTTCAAACAAAATAAGACAAAATGAATAAATGTACCTTAGCACTTAGAGCTGCGACATAAATTCTCGCGATGAGAAATAACGATCACGAAATAAAAGACGTGAAATGGCTTTTGCTCGCGCCCTCACGAGTAGCCAGGGCCACATGAGCTCTTCCAACCTTTTAAACTAGCTCTAGACCGATCGTAAGCTCTTGGTGAGTATCATTTCGGATGTAGGCTCTAGAGTTTAAAATAAACGTCATATTCATTTGAACCACACACTACCTTTTCAGGTTACTTAGTTCTTCATTATTTCTTGGTTTCTGCACGCACCTAATTTCTGTCTTACATCGAACCTACTTACAGAACGTCTATTCGTCGATTTATCCCACTTACTAGGCATCGGATCAGCGTGTTTAAATTTGTCATGTACAAGTATTCGTCTGAATGTCATCACTGTTTAATACAAGCAATGTATGTGGCATTATTTAAAGGAACTTCTTAATACTACCCTGTTGTCTTCAATGCTAATCCTTTTTTACAGCGCTATTTTAAAGATTCTTTTTAATTTTAGTGCCGATAAAAGCCGAATCCACGGCATTTACTTTGCCTTCATTTCAGTTCGTTTTAAGAAGCTGACACCCGCGGTAATTTTTTGACAACTGGAACATCGAAGGAGTTGCGAACATGGCAGATTGCTAGAAAAGAAACTTTGTTCTATCGCTCTACGGTTGGACATAGGTTTTCGGCGCCTTAATTTTAAGCTTGTTCAGAAGGCAAGTCTTCAAAAAAATTGGAAACGACGAGTACACACTTTTATGCTTCAGTCAAGGCAAGATCGGCAGCCGCCAACACTGGCGATACACTGGAAAACGTCGTTAGCGTTCAGTCCGACGAAATCCCCACTCCACCTGTTCGGCCGTGTTGCCGTTGGAAATACGAGCCTCGACAGAAAACTGGCGAAGCATATACGTTTTGCCAAATGCAACATGTTAAAGTTTCGTTTTGATAGAGTAACAGAAGCTGTGTCCCTTTGGAAATTTTTTATTTCTATTAAGAAGGGTTACTATGAGCGGGCCAGTTGTTCTTAACTGAAGGAAGCAATAACTTCACGATGCGTGTTAATTGAAATATTAAATCTTTCGTGGACTCTGACTTGAGCCTTTGATGAGGCGAACTGTCGTATAAATGACAAGACGAGCTGCACGTACTTAGTGAATTTTTGAGGTCATTTGTATCGATTAGTAAACCAATGAGTATATTCAGACCGTAGTAATTGAACAATGTGGGAAAGCCTTACTAAGAAGACTTAAGTGACTCGAGAAATGACACGGATTTTTTTTTTATTTGGTCTAATGAAGATGTGTGGAGTGGTTCCGGTCTTTGCGTCCCCATCAGAAGAAACCAGGAATTATCTGAATTTGTGAAATCGTTTCATCAAAGGATTTCGGTTGTGAATCTTCACTCAGCTCTCATCCTATTCGCCGAAACAGACGTGATTTATGAGTTTCCCTACAATTCGTGGGGAAGTCAGACTTATAATTCGCGTAGAAGACGATGCTATAGGGACCTTTGATCTTCAGTATGACACTTCGCTTCCTCTCAAGGCTGTTTGAATTTCGACGCACACCGGAGTCCCTATGAAATGACGATTTAGATTTACTGTTCGATGCTGATCTTCTTCACAATGAAATGTTCACAAAATGGTGACCAAGACATTTTGGATTTGGATTAAAACCACTGCAATTCATTAAGTTTCAGGATATGAGGAAATGGAACTCATGTTTCATGATCATGATCTCACCTAAGGGCTTTAGAAGTCACAACCTCTGTTCTCCAACTTCTTACCACAGCCGCAAGCACACAGAGTTGTTTTTTGCCTAGAAATTACCGTACTCTGCAATGCTCCACATGGTTTCATTTTGGGTCCCAAACAATTTTCACCATATTGTCGTGGTTTTTCGTAGCCAGCTCTTAGTGAAATGTGCAAAAGGACTGTATCTAAAGCTTTTTTGCACCCTCACCACTTTTATTGCCGTAGTTTCTTGACGTTCACTTCATTTGTGTTAATGCGTAAGTTCAGCAGTACCTTTGCGTACAACTATAATATTTCAACGATACGTTGTTTTCTCTGCACTATTGTTTTATGAGGGTCTAGCGTCAACCTACCACTCGCTGAATACTCCACTAATACTACTCCGTCAGCTGCCACCCCCAACTGGTCCCTCTAATCGGATCGCACAAAACAACTATATAGGTATTCGTAAATGATTTACGACCGTGCTGTTGTTGCAGACGGTTCGAAGCGCTAGCATTCTCACGTCAACGTGATTCTCAAAGAGTGATGAGATAAAAGGTGTGATTGACAGTCCTCCTTCCTCCTGGTGATGTTATCTAATGTGATCGACCAACCGGTGAGCGAGCGGTGTGGATTTATCACTCCTCGAATAAACCTTAGGCTCAACTCCACGAATCATTGGCGATAATTCCTCGCATTCCTCTTGCGTCCGATCAATCACCATCCGTTCGCCTAGCAAGCTTGAGACCAAAACACAAGTGACATCCTAGCCATACAACTCGGCGATCTCAACTGCATCACATCGTTCCTGTTCAGCTGATTTTCCCATCACATGATATTATAGCCCTTCATTTCATTACCAAAATCTACCACTTCATAGTTTCATTCAAATTATGACGAGCAGATTTCTAAATTTGTGGTTCGATCGTGAGATTTCGACCTGGGCTAAGATATTCAACATCAGCTAAGGAAAAATGTCGATGAGATCTGTTCTTCATGAGAACAAGGTTGCAGAGTTGTACTACTTCTATGAACAAAAGAAGTTTGCCATGATTTCGCATCACTTTATGAAGATGCAAAGAGATTTCACAAACTTTAAGCTTTGTAGTATTAATACTTTTTTGGGTGGACGCCAGAATCTTTTAAATAGAATTCTAAACTAGAGTGTTGCCGTTTTGTTGAAAAATAGCTCGAAATTATTCCACATTCACACTTTCCTTAATATCATCGATGAAATCGTAAGTTTTCCCGAGTATCGTTATATCAAGCAATGAATGCCTTCAGTTTCCCACCTCCTTTTCTTCATCAGTTTCCCAGTTCCAAGCCAAATCCCAAAAAGTGATCGTTTGGAAAGTTCTTTTCCAACCTTTCACTTGTTTCGCTAATTTAGGCAACATTGTTTTCTTCCGTTGATAGGTTGATCTTGTTAGACACTAAACTCTACCATAATCATAGAATTATCTTTGTTGCCTTATCGAGACCTGTGAAAGAACTCGGTGCTTTTCTAAGAGAGCCAAGCGCATTTCGTTGTGCTGGCGGAGAGGGACGGTCGTGGGTGACAAACTCTCATGAGGAGCTGGAATTCATTCTCATCCATGCTGAGAACTATTTCCAAATGTCCGTATTGCAGTAAGTGCTAAAAAAAATTTACTGCAAGAAATGACATTTGTCTTACAATGAACTTAGTCACATGGAAGAAATACTCCTTCTTATCGCAATGGCCAATGATTGCCTGAGGTAACACCCTGGGAAATTCGTAATGCGACTACCTCGGTTCTCCAGAGAAACATCCACTCAACTAGTTTTACAATTTGCTAGGGCATCCACCACTTGTGAATAGAAACTGTCTAGGCTTGAACTATTACGAAGTAAAAGATCACCTTCATATAAGGAATCTCGTCCAGTTAGTTGCAAGTATATCTAGCTCGTTGCTCTCTCATGAGTAGATGGTTATCCAACTCAAAAATAACTACGTCCCCTCCCCTGCAGCATTTGATCGAAATAGTAAAAATAATAGCTCGTTAACATTACAGAATTTCTTTTTTTATTACACCGAGAGCCAAAAATCACATGTCTAGATCCTCTCGAGAATGTTGCATTTACTAAGAACGGCTTTGTTGACGGTGTTACTGACTTCTGATTGCATTAGTGAATGCCTCACAAAATAAGTTCTCCGCGATCTTGTTCTTCATAGAAGTTATGTTGCACCGTAAAACTGTGAAAAGTGATATTCAACTAGGTTACAGCTTTTCATGCAAGCTCTTAGATGATTGCCCACTGCCCACATTGGCTTCTATTTGTACTCGCCATTGTCCTTAAACATGTTTTTTACCTCAGAGCAGTTGATTACTGATAGGATAAAAACTGTATCATTTCCGATCGCTTCTGTAAACTTAAGTCTCAACAGTCTCTCTTTCGAATCTCAACAACTGTAGTTAGAAATTGTGTGATTCATTACGATCTACTCAGTTTGGTAAGTTGGGGCAGATGTTCTACCAATATCACTAATGCCTGCCAGTAACGATGCCCATTAGCTAACAATTCCAAAGAAACACTTCCGTCTCCGTATTTTTGAAAGCATTTCTGTGCATTACCATCATTTAAAAAGGGTGCGTATGGCGCAGTGGTTGGAGGCGCCACTGCGGCGCGCACGTGAAACACGCCCATGGCCCACCAAGCTTCCCATCCCTCCGGGGTCGGCAAATTGGTACAAGATTTGTCTGGGAAGATAGCAGCACTGGCTCGATACATCGGCCGGCCACCGCGAATCATTGTAAAGGCCAGATATGCATTCAATCACCTCCAACGATACTTAATGAAGTCGAATGCATGGCGCATCCCTCAGGGATTGATCAACGCCGAGAGCTTTATCCTTTATCGTTTTACCATCATTTTGCTTCTAGCTCGTGATATCTTTTTGACTATATAACTGTTATTCTTGTGATAAAAGGATAAAGAATGAAGCTCTTGGCGTTTATCAATTTCTGAGGGTTACGCCATGCATTCAACTTCATTAGGCATCATTGGAGGTGATTATGTGCATATCTTGCCTTTACAATGACTCGCGGTGGTCTATCGATGTATCGAGCCGACACTGCTATCCTCTCAGACAAGTCTGATACCACATTGTCGACCTCGGAGGGATGGAAGGCTTGGTAAGCCATGGACGCGATGGTTGATCTTATGTGTGTCGCAGCGCGCCTCCGACCACTGCGCCACACGCGCTCTTCTTACCTGATCTTCTTCTTGTTTTCTTGATTCTTGTGATTCGGTTGTTGACTACGGATTGTTGCCTTCTTTATGAATATTGTCGAATGTTCCTAGGAGAATGACTTGAGTTGAACAAGTTGAATGAGTTGATTCTCCATGATTCTTACCTTCTCATGATTTTTAATAACGCTGCGTAAAATCTTGACCCAATAGCGTTGATGAGTGAAACGCTACGTTCTTCACAAGCGCGCACGGCCTTGTTCTTGTATTATTCATTAATGATAGGTAACTGCAAACTACTCGGCGAAACTTTCCCATAACCTCAACAGAAAAGGCACGACACCTAGATTTCAAGTGCATTGTAACCAAAACGGCCTCACCACATAATTACCATATTCTATGAGTCTTCCACTGAGTATTCATCGTTGGAACCAACCACACAGATCTCACATGGATGGGTTATGGGTCTCTTTCACATCGAAATCTCAGTCTGAGGCATTATGTGGGGTCACGCGTGATAAAAAGGCATTTCTCCTTGCGGCTCATTTTTGGATTCCTGGAATTTATCCGGAGTGCTTCGAGATTGCGCGGTGAAATTTTAAATTCTTATGCGAGAATGGTAGCTTTTCTACTTCAAAACCTTTCGTGTTGATAAATGAATCCACCCAGACGTAAGTGAAACAATTTCGTTGATGAAAAGTGGTAAGTAGCCATAAAAGAAGAGGCCGTCTACATCAACGACTGAAGGTCGAAGATTTCGCAGTATATGTCCGGATACCAAAAGCTAGTTGAGTCGGAGACTAGATCTATCTCAACGACATCTTGCAGCAGGACTTCAACGCATGGTCAAAATAATATCATCTAGATGTATTCTTTCGTTGATGAGCTTACACGAGGTTGATAAAAATATTTATTACCGGCTAACGTTTCGACGTCTTCGTCTTCATCAGAGCCGATGATCCGAGTCGATGGTCCACGCTTGTTATTCGTCTCGATGTGGCGGCTTCGCCTTCGTGTCGAGTCAGGTCTTCCTCGATTAAGCACACCGAGGTTCAAGGAAAGTCGGTTTCGAAATATCATCTAGCTGGACAGGTTTCTTAACAACGTTCCTAAATGTTTTCTTGTTTTTCGGATGAGCATTAGGTAACAATGGCATGCAGCAAAGACAAATAGACGGCTAGCACTCGCTTGATTCAGTTGACGGTCAGAAAAAGTACAGGGTGAGATGTGAATCAGAAAGAATTTTGTAGACGATGCAGCTTTGAGCAGCATTAGAAACCTTACAGGTAAAATGAAGGAATTATGATAAAAGTCGTAAGTCTGAATAGTAATTCTAGGATTTCAAGGTGACAAAGAAGTCTTTAGTAGGATTTTTCCAGCAATCACATGCATTAAGCTGGTATATGTTTTGTTTGTTATGCTTTTTTTGCGGAGCGTCAGAGTTGTGCAGTGGACTCCGCATGCCGGAAGAACATGAGCAGCATTGAATTCCTATTCTTATTTCCATTGTTTTCAATGTTTCTATCGGGTGTACACTCGCACGGTAGTCGAAGATATTTGCCGTATCGAAGTAGCTATGTTTTAACGTGGAGTGGGAAGATTTTTAGAGGGAATGTTTGGACTATTTGTCCGAGATGACCCTAAAAAATGCCTTCCATGCCTTTCCAGCACAGATTTTATTAAGACCTTTTATGGAAATCACGTGTCCCAGTTAATGGATCTGCTCCGCTTAGAATGGGACTAAATTCCAACAGACACATCTGGAGGAAATTCCGGCATGAGGACACTCTTACGACAATCACAAGGATTGTAAGAAAAGATTGACTGACAATATGGTTAACTATCGCCAAATTTGTGGACACACTTTGATTCTGATAATTCATTGTTTTTCTTCAATGAGTAATCAAGAGATTGGTGTTATAGCACTTATTAGCCTACAATATCCTTCAGGGCACATTATTCTCCTCCAAAGTGAACCTCCAAATATTGAACACAATAGAATTCCTTCGACTCGCACTTCTTCAGTTGAGCATATATGTTGTTTTGCTTACATCGGAGAGGCGTGTAGTAGTCGCATTTCAGTGTCCAGTACTTGTTGGCTGTTCTTTGGCAGATCCTTAGAAGAAAGCGAAACCACCGAAACGTCAGATATTTTGTGGCAATAAGTGCTATAATACTAACCTCGTGATTGCTCATTGAAGAAAAACAGTGAATTGGTGCTGGTCAATGCTATGGTTAATGGAAAGTTGTTCTTGGGACTTGCTACATGAAATGTTAAAAGAATATTACCGACTTGTGAAAAAAGTTCTATCACTAAGACAGCAAATTGTCTTAGCTATAGAAACGATATTATTTCCCCGCCACTGCCCAGAACACCGAGTCGTGCCGTCGACTGCACGATGTATGCGGTCTACCAGAGGATAGCCACCAAGTACTTGACATCGAAATGGGACTACTACACGCCTCACTTCAATGAAACCAAGGCGACATGTACGCTCAAGTGAAGGACAACGAGTCAAAGGAATTCTGTTGTGTTCAATATTCGGAGGATTACCTTTGGAAGCCAATAATAGGCTCTGAACAAGACGAATCCGCCGAAACATCAGCCGTTGTGTGCTTTGTGCGCTAATAAATCCTATAATACCAACCTAGTGTTTGCTTACCTAAGAAAAATAGTGGATTATTGATTAATAACGAGGGTAATAAAAAGTCGGTCTTGGAATTGGTTGTGATAGTTTAAAAACCTTTGACAGAATAGCGTTGGCTTTAACGACGAGCTCTACAGAATCGGCATATTTCACCATAGCCAACCATCATCGCAGCTGTCGCGTGACGGACGACACGACTAATAGCATTCTGCTACCTCAATCGAGAATTTCGTGTGGCTTGGTGACATCGCCTAAATTGTCCATTAAAATGCTTCGAATTTCGCCCGATTGAAACGAAAAGAAAATTAACATTGACATTGATGGTTCAGACGTTACTTTTGTTTCTATGAATGACATAATCTCTCGTAAAGATTCCATTTAGCCGAAGACGATGTCTTGAAACTATGAAACGCTGGTCGGAAAACGTTTCACGAACGATAATGAGATCGGGATGGTTCTAGAAGGGTTAGAAGGACGAATAAAGCGGAATTGTTAAGAAGACTAGGTGCACTACAACTTTTCCTCAAAGGGACTTCAACACTCGCCTCTTCTATTCAAGAGCACTTTTAACGTTATCAAACTTGTGTTGATAAGTCATCTTGGAGTCTCGTGTATAGCCCATGGAAGCCATATCGATCTTCTTTGGAGTAGACTTAATACACACGACACCAACTCAGATTTTCTATTTGCGAATAATCCACCTTCAGTGTCTTGAAGAAGCTATGTTTGACCCGGTCATGGGATCAGTTCGATTGCAAGAGAACAATGGAGAAGTGAAGGAACCAAGAAGCAACATCGAAGACGTCGTCGTACCACCATCATAGGAAACGAGAAGGATGAAAATGTGACCGAACCTGTAAAATCACTGAAGAAGGGTGATTAAGAGATTCAAGTTGGGATGAAGGTGTTAGTAGCAGTGGCGATACTGACAAATTATTCGTAGTATATTCCTCCCAACGGTTCACCGCCCCAATGGCTTTGAGGTGTTCTTCGGTGTCGGGCTGCGATGTGTAGTAGAAGGACTCATCTTCCTGGCAGGGTCTGCTAAGCTGAAAAGATGTTTTTCCTTCAGCAAACCCAGCTAAGGGTAAACTAAGATCTGTCACCATCCTGGCACAAAACTGTTCGCATGGTGGCGAATTTTCCTTCGATCTACAATGGTTGCGACAGCATGTGGTGGTGACGACCTAGGGCAGACTTTGGCCAGGCTGACCTCGAGATTCCAGGGAGCCACAGTGGCTATACCAGCAAATCTCCGAAAAAAATGGAGATTATGCTGATCTCTGCACAACCAGTAAGGGTGGATCATCCAAATGTCCAAGTACGTCTATTTATTATCAACGCTGCTACATCGCCATTATGAAGAGCATTATACTACTTTATTAACTATGGCGATTTGCTAAACATGCTATTCATAGTGTGAAGATGATGTTCACACCAATGGATGGTTTTCTGCGGTGCCCACTAATTTCCAGTCGAACGTCTGAATATTCTGCTTGTGTATCCGACCAGATCTCTATTTCGTCTTAGATTTCCTTCCCTCATATTTCCTACGTTTATATGCCATGAACAATCTCAGTAATAAAGCTAGCTAGAAATCCGATACAGGATAGCAGACATTCCTGCATCAACAAAGAAAACTACAGCAAAACTCCAACTGGGTGTGCTTTCTGAAATTATAGTGCCACCTTTTGTGTTATTATTAGTGTTGTCACTGTTTTCGTGGTTAGTTTAAAGCGCTCTTATTACCATGGTTCTCTTGCTATCTTCTTCTTCCATTCGAATATTAAGCAAGATGTTTTGATCTCTCGTAGTTTCTGACGATTTGTCTAGCTTAATTTTAGATAGCGCTGAGTTTAGCTCCTTTCGTAACACCGAGGAGATTATATCTAAAGTTTATTATTACTACTATGGCCATTATTATTACCATTACTGGTATTATTATTGTCATTACTGTCATTGTTTTTATATTGACTTTATCTACATCGTTCAATAAATTTCCCTTCTATAGCAGGAAGCAGTTCGCCATTTTGTCGGTACATAACTCATTCAGGTTCAAGTCTAATCCTCCCGGATTCAAGTTTACGCTATCGGAACATAAGATCAGCACGTCTTAAACTGTCCTGACAAATAGCCATGCGTTTTCACATGGCTGATGAGGATGCTATGAACGGGTTGTCGTAGATGAATTAGCCTGTCTTTCACACATCACGTTTGAAGCGACCTTTAGTAGAAGAACGGCAGCGATACGACATCTACTAGAAGAGCCAACGCCAGTGAGTAGCCACAATAACACGTTGGATCTACAACTTGTTTACTGCTTTTCTTTTTTATCGACTCTAAGGCAAACATCTCAAAGCATTGAACATGTAGGTGTAAGTGTGCACATATGTATATTCAAATGTAAATATATACATGTATATGTATATATGCGAGTATATACGTGTTTGTGTATACGTGTATTTATACTTGTGCATGTATGCATGTATCTATGCATGTTTTTATGTAGGTGTTTAATCGTTAGAGTTGCGATTCGATTGCTAACACCATGGCCCGATCAAGAATATCCTATGAATTTATGAGACGAGTCTCACGTCTTTGAACGAAAATTGCGTCTGAAAAAATGGGGAAAGCGACGATTTTAACCGCATTGTAGAACAGCACTACATTTTAGGGTTTCATTTAGAATCAATTTTAAGAAGTTCGCAATCCTTCCAAAAGTGCTGGGGCATCAAGTGACCGCAATTGTGTTGACACAAGGGCAACAATAAACATGAGAGAACGAGTAGTGTGCATATGTACATGACAACACGTCCTAGTTCTTAACTCAGTCATCGGATGGACGAGTTGTCGTGAATTTTTTCTTCGTGCAAAACTCCTTTCCTTTTTCCTTTGATAATATCAGTCAACTTGCTTCATGCTTCTACTCCTCCACTTTTTTTCGTTTTCAACAATCGTTCTGGAGTTTAAGTGCAGTTCAAATTTCCACTGCGCTCTGTTCACCACTATGAAGTTAGAATTTACTGCTTTTAAGGCAGTGTCAAAAAGGAAAGGAAATTTTACGAATTTATAAAAATTGCCTCAAAAAACTATCTAGGCCAATTTTCAGTGTATATGTTTACTTTAATCTTATATGGAAGTTGTTTGCAAGAACTATTTCGTAGATTACAAACATCAACTCGTCCGTTGGTGGAGCTTCAGCTTGAGCAGAATATATCTGCAATCCTTCATTTATGGCTCATAGCTTCATTCTGCGCCAGTGTAAACAAAAACATAAGCTTGTAACCTCGGTGTTATGAGGCCATTGTTGAACTCGTAAAATTGCCACAGTCCGATAAAAACATGGTTGTTTTCCATCGTAAGCCATCGGAGGAGATCTCGATTTTTGCAAAGGATCATCAACATTTTAGTATGTGATTTTCTGGAAGCATATTCAGTCGATTTATAGATCGAAGCAGATTAGTTCAATCACTATTGATCAGTTCAAGCTTCTAAGCGATCTCCATTGATCGTCAGAAAATCTTCTGGATGAACCTGCAAGCGTTAGACGATTATGTGGAGGCATGTCTGATTGGATTTGATGTTGTATTGCTCCCGTATTCGTTCCAGACTGGCGAAAGACTCTTTAGGGGATTGTTGTGGATCGGACGAAGACGAACATCCCTCGTTTCGGACAATGGCCGCCTTGTCCTCCTTTGTCATCATCGCCAACGTTCCCATCATTCCTGCTTTAACCCAACTTATTGCTTTTTCTTAGGGATTTTCAATCGGACCATTGAAGGATTTCTAAATTATCCAATTTTTCTCGATAGCGTCGTTTTCAAACTCGATTGTCTGGCCTTCACTCAGCTCAAATGCTCATTTATGTTCACTTCAGTGTTCATAGGAAAAACAACTTTCCAGAAACACTTTTTTGGTTTACTTCTTGATCTTATGTTTTACTAACATCAGGAGATATTACTGACTCATTCATCATTACATTTACGCGGGTATTTCATACTTTTCTTCATGCGTTTCTTGATGATGACATTTCGCTGGTTTTCTCACCGAATGAGAAGTTGAAGGGAAGTATAACAATGTCTGAGAAGCTCTGGACTTACCTGGCTTGACATTGCAAAATAGTTTTCAAATGTTTTTTGAAAAGATTCGAGTGAATGAAATCTAAATGTTGGCATTCGATTGAGGAAGGCCTGCAACGTGGTGTAAAATTATAAACTATGATTACAGTTCTTAAAGTACTGGCGAAAAATGTTGTACTTCCACAAAATTATCTCTTTAGTGGTCACTTTTTATCTAATTCTTTTTTAATGGCAAGGTGCTATGTGCAATGCAGAACACCGGGCCTCTTGTGTCTGCGGTGGGGATCGAACCCGGTATCACCCTTTCCGGAGCCTAACGCGTTCATCTCTCAGCCGTGTTATGTACCTATAGTAATGGGTAATAACATCTTCGTTCCCCACCGCAGGCACCAGCGTTTCGGAGTTTTGCAAAAATTTTAGCATCATTACGGTTATATATCTTCAGTCTTCATTTATAGTATTTCACTTACTAGTCGCATTGGTTTTGAATTCCTTTGTGAAAAACATTTGTGAAAGATGTTTTCGAAAAAGAAAATGGATAGGGAAAGCCTTTACGGTTGCCTAACAGAGGGCTCTTAAATGGATTTCTCCCGGAAGTCGCGTTTTTCCGTATTTCGTTGGTGCCCGTATCGCTTGGGCTGTACGCATTCTTGTCAATGCTCACTGAGAGCAGATATCCCACATTTTCTTTCAGTGCTCGGCGACGTCTGCGATGGATCCGGCGTCGTCCAAGTGCTTCTCCGAGGACCAGCTGCGGCTGTCGGGCTCACAGCTCGAGTATTTCCTATACACGATCGTCTTTCCGCCGTTGTGCGCCTTCGGAATCGTCGGCAACGTGCTGACGATTACCGTGCTGATCAGCAATGATCTCATGTCGAGGTGAGCAGCAATTCATCATCAGCTCTGTTTTTCGTTTCGCTACACTTCAATAAGCATTTGAAATGGTTTCACAGTTAAACAAATAACTGGGATTTGCTGGTAAGCACAGCTGGATTTCCGCCTGCTTCCTTCAGATCACTGAAAGCGGGAGGATTGAGAGCCCGACGATTTTCCAAAAGTGTTATTCTTCGGAAAAGATTCTTACCGAAGACGTAATGCTTATTTGAGACTGTATGAAGTGGCCCAGATCGAAACGATTTTTCAGAGGATGATCGAAAAAAGTCGAAGAGCGAATGATAATTGATAAAATACGCATTACATTTGAAATCACGCATTTAGACGACACAATGGAAACATCAGATTTCGAGTGGTGTGGCGCCAAGAGTTCCTACTGAAAAATTTAAATTATATGTCCCATCGATGTGAAAGAAAAGCGTTAACTGGGGATTCGGGGGATTAAAAAAGGGCTTAAAAAGAAGTGAAAAAATTTGAAAAGCGATTTTTTTGCTTCATTTTTCCGTCTTTATTTTCGTCATTGTCGCTATTATAGATTATATTACATTGTTGTGATGATTAGTATTGTGATTCCGTTTCTCCTTTTTCTTTTTCTTCTTCTCCTTTTTGTTATCATTGCTTTTACTATTATTATTGTTATTATTATTGCCATTATTATCATTATGATTTTAGCTGTCGTTATTGTTGTGGGCGCGTGTAGCGCAGTGGTCGGAGGCGCCTTGCATTGCACACGGGATCGATCTCTGTACCACTGGCCCACCAAGCCTCCCATCCCTCCGGGGTCGCCAAATTGGTACCAGACTTGTCTGGGAGGATAGCAGCACTGGCTCGATACATCGGCCGGCCACCGCGAGTCATTGTAAAGGCCAGATATGCATTCAATCACCTCCAACAATGCTTCATGAAATCGAATGCATAGCGCATCCCTCATGGATTGGTCAGCTCCAAGAGCTCTATTTTTAAATTTTAGCTTTTATTATTGTTACTGCATGTAGAGCGTTTACTGTTAGTAACTGAAACCTTTGTTGTCCTTGTAATTTGTTATGAATTAATTGGATAATTAATCGCTAATTTATTTTCTCAGCCATCCATTAAGATGCGGCGACTCGCCTTTCATGAATACATCCAACCGAGCCTAACTCCAATCTTTCAAAGATCTTGATTCAGTGGCTTTCTTCCTTTTTCTTTTTTTAATGCTCACTCTCAGTGCTGCGTTTTCCCTAAATCTTGTTCAACCGCATTCCTTCCAGAGCGAACATCTTCCTCACGTGTCTGGCGGTGTTCGACGTTTGTCTTTTGATTCTGATGATTCCACATTCGATGGCGCATTTCGACTATTTCGCCTTCAATCTGATCTTTCGTTATCCCTACCTCCGCTCAAAAATTCATCTTGTCGCGTTCGCTAACTGGACATCGGCCGTGTCGATCTGGTCAGTTTCTATGTCTTAGAGAAAAAAAAAACAGATTAATACACCAAGGAAAAGCTGCTGGAACGCTGCTGACTAAACTTTAACTTAGTACCCACAAGATTATGTCTATAATTTCTAAGAATAGTAACCTTTTTATAGGCTTTCTGTTGGCACTGAATCATTACCAATGATTTCTTCTGCCTATGTTAGGTATGGATTGTATTCATATGCACACTCACCCATGTCATATATATATATATATATGTATGTATATATATACATATATATACATATATATATATACATATATGTGCTAGGAATATTCTGAGGACAAATGTTATGAAACTGAATAAAGATCTCTGGGATAGTGGAGCTTTCGGGTTTTCCGATTATCCTTTAGTTGTTCCCTCGCCTCAAATTCTTCTGTTAACTGTCGCGTCTTAGCGAAATAACTCTTCGTTATCTAAATGTGTATAAAAAGTGAGGTCAAGCATAACAGTGTGTAGCAGTGGAATTAAACGAACGGTTGGTCGATCAGTGAAACGATCGTGGAATAAGGCCAGGTTTCAATTTCCATGACGTGGTGAATCCTTGTCGAAATATAAAAACATATGGAGTAGTAAGGGTTTAAGTGCAGTTTTTGCAAGGTTTCGTATTACTGTCGTCCAAAATGGACGTAATAACAACATTCTCACTTTTAGAAAAAACATTAAAACTACAATAATGCTGAGATATTCGCAAAACTTGGACCATGGGCCAGATCGAACCACGATTTCCCTTTCCGTGGGCTCCCGCTTTACACACTGCGCCATGGAGGCCCTTTCTTAAAACTGTTTTAATAAGTAATGACATTCCTAATTCTCTGTATAATGTTTCTTTTTCACTCTTTTGCCACATTGACCATTTTTCTCTTACAAGGAAGTTCGTTTATACCCCTTACATTGTAGTTTACACATCTAATTCTTCCCTGAAACTATTATATTCCTACTCATTTGAACTGAAAGATGGTAACGCTGACCTCTTCTGCTTCTTACGTCTGGTAAATAAGTTTATTCCTGCCATCACATTTAAGGTGAAAGATTTTTGATTGCCAGCTTATCTCACTCATATTTCATTTTTCGTGTTTCTTTTTTCGATTCTATCCACCGTTGTAGCGAAAAGCTCTTAATTCGCCAGAGATCCAAATGGTCTGGACGCTTAGTCGTGCAATTCTCAGCTAAGTTAGTCGGAAATATTCGAACTACTGAAAACAAGCTTCTTAGCAGATTGACGAGCATCAAAATAGCCTGTCACTCCAATCTGGCTGCTCTCCCCTTCTGCAGAGAGCGCTATGACAAACAGGCAACAAAACAGAGTGGATTTCAGCTCTTTTTTCTTCTTCACATCGTGTTTTCTCCTGTTTTTCATCGAAAGAGAGACCTAACCGAATCTCTAGATCGACGATGAAGTATAGATGACGAGAACGACATCTTCCAAAATACAACATTAATCTTTTCTAAGCGAATGGAAAGAAAAGCCAACAAGGCTGCCCTCTGGTTGAACTGATGACCTTATCAACAATGAAAAAAAAACCGAAATACCGCATAGCAACTGGTTTTTAAACAATGCAATCAAAAGAGTTTGTTCTTTTAGGCGATATTTTGGGTTAATAATTGTTTTTTCTTTTTCACCTGATTATATGCAGGACGGAAAATCTTGCTTCCCGTTGAGCTTTAAACATCGTTTTTCATCTGGTTCATGTGGATCATATGCAATCAATCAAGCAAGCTTATCTTTACGAATCGAAATCGATGCAGAGCACGCGATCGGTACGAAAGCGCGAAGAAGTGGAATGGTTTTTTTCAGTTCGTTTCTCGAATTGTAGTTCCTGAAAATCAGTCACGATATCCTCGCTTTTTTGTAGCCTGGAAAAGAAATAGCTGAATCGCTACTGAAAATTAAATCGGATGCAAAGCTTCAAGTCGAGATCCATGCGATTTCCTCAATCAGTGGAGTTCGGGGCGTGGAAATCGACATCGGCTTATTTCGAGCATGAGTCTGCAACATTAGATTACAAGGGTTGTAAAGCCTAAAATTCTAAAGCATTACGGGCGTTGGCGTCAAGCTCGATCCAGTGCTATCTATTTATAAAAGAACTCTCCAAATTACAATAGCTTGAAAGAAGCATTTGCAGGATTTCACGTTGGCACCAAAGAAGTTCGAAGTGTTCCTCAGACCTGAAATTCATAGGAAAATTGGAAAAGGGTAAAATAAAGAATAATAGACCATGTGAAATGAAGAGTCGTTATTGCCTACTAGAATTAAAAATTAGACTTAATTTTTATCCAAAGAATCTATCTCTTGAATGCGTGGGCTTAGATGCTTTTGCTCCAATAAGTGCAACTTAAGAGTCAGATCTGTGTTGAGCCGAAATAAAAGCCTCCAAGAATAAGGCCTTCTTCAGAAGCCTTTTGGATAAAGATTGGACCGTATTGCGTTTTCGCACGGAATTTGTTAGGTTGTATACTTTTTCGCAGAAGAGAATACTGCATTGATATGGGTAAATCCAGCCAGCCTCACATATCTGACATAGATTTGTCCATCTGTTAAAGGCTTTTCATTAATAGCTAAACTAAAGAGTACCTCAAATATTTTTGCTTCATCATACTTGAATTTTCTCACTTACTGGTCCACTCTAATGGTTGTTTGTTGGCTGAACAGGATTTCGTTTCCCTGGAGTCTCAAGATTAGTGCTAGGGCTTTCCAAAGCTGTCAACACAAGCAGCCGCCAGTCTCTCCTCTAGTGAAGGGAGATTTTCCACCTTTCAAGTAGGTTACTGCCGTGGCGCCGGTGATCTCGTGTATCCGCTCCTAGGTATCCAGGTGGAAATGTTGAACCCTTTCTCAGTTTGGGAGAACTTATTACACTGCAGTTCGACACTTAGGAACGACACCAACCACGATGAGAGGATAAATCATGGAAGTGTAATGTGGTGGAGCCTTACGGTTGCAGTGGCTGACATCGAAACAACAACCATCTGTGGTAATCCCACCTCGATGTATTTTGATACAACATTATGTGTGAAGAAAGGAGCGACACAAGTTTGAACGAGTATTACTGCAACGAGTTATGGAAAAAGAGATAGAGACAGGAGAAAAAAGAAAAAGCAATAGATGGAAAAAGGTGTGATCTGTATAAAAGTGTGGCAAATCTGAAGAAGGCGCGAAATTTATTCGTGTAGAGTTGTTGGCTTTTCTCTCCTTCTATAATCCGCTATTTCATGCCAAGGATAATCACAGAGTAACAAAAAACCCCGTATCTCTGATAAAGTTATAGGTTACATAAGTTGTTCAAGATTCATCCAGATTGCACTTTGGGATATACATGTCTGCCTTTAGGCTGGTTGTTGGCGTGTGCTTCGAACGAGTGATCGGCGTTCGATCACCACTCCATCGACTCGTCGCTCCGTCGAAACGACGTCTGGTTGCTGGTGAGTCCATGAAATATCTCTCTTTCAAAAGCAGTACTCGCAATTGTTGAAAATCTATATTTTTACGGAAAAATTTGCTGTGATCTCTGGCACATTTTCTAAGAACGATATGGCCCCCAGTTCAGGTTTCCTCCAACAGCAATCAATATTTCCTTGGAAGAGGAAAGAGTACTTTCCTTTCAGTATTGCCTTTTATGTGTCTAGTGACACTAGAATGCGTTCTATGGACAGCTTTGCTATTAACTGGGTATATACCGAAGAGTGACGTTGTCACGTAATGAAAAGAAAATATCCTCGCATATGAAATCAGAATTTGAAGGACTCAAAAAGCCTAGTCTCAATCATTCTACGCTGTACTCTTTTAAATAGAGGCCTCAGCCTAAGCTTAAGCCTAAAGAAAAAAAATCTATGAGCTCCAAAAGATCAGCATCTCGTTTTGATGAAATAGGAAAAATTAGCTTTATTTTACTTTAACCAATATATTTTTGAGAGTCCACGGATCTCTCTCATATGAGGGATCTCGAGCCGGTTAGTCGCGAGGCTGCCTGGCGCGTCCCCAAGTGGTGGATAGGGGTTAATGGAGGACCGAAAACGACCTTTGTTTCCCTGAGACGCAGGTGGATCCAGGAGATGGACTCCCTGTTTCTCGAATTTCGAGGAGACGGACCGCTGAGGAAGACCTGACTCGACACGAAGGCGAAGCCGCCACATCGAGACGAATAACAAGCGTGGACCATCGACTCGGATCATCGGCTCTGATGAAGACGAAGACGTCGAAACGTTAGCCGGTAATAAATATTTTTATCAACCTCGTGTAAGCTCATCAAAGAAAGAATACATTTCCACTCCGGGACAGCCTGGCAAGCTACCCGTGAGTATAACCAGCCCCACGTTCAGAGCCCAGCAAGCTATACGTGGGTATCAAAAATGCTAAATACAGTAAAAAAAAACGAGCCTCATTTCCCTGACCCCGAAAGGGCCTCCAATTTCGCAGCACTGGGTAGGACGACTACGGAAAGGCTACTAAAATCTCAGGGCCAATGGAAGCTGCCTGGATCAAGAACTATGGTGACGATCTGTACCTACAATGCACGTACACTTGCATCCGAGTTCTCGATAGAAGCCTTCCTGATGCAAGCAAGAATGATAAGGTACGGCGTCATCGGCCTGGCCGACACGAGACGACGCCACCCATTCAACACCGTCTATGACATTGGAGAAGAACTGTTCCTCGGAACATGCGACAGCAGAGGCGTAGGCGGTGTCGGCGTTCTCGTCAACACGAGTTTGTCGATGAACATCGATTCATTCGAACAGCTTACACCCGGAATCGGACGTTTGCGATTAAAAAGATGGGGATCAACACCGTCTTTGACAATCTTCGTCGTTTACGCGCCAACACCAAACTGTCACGAAAAAGTCGAAGCGTTCTACAGGGACATGGAGAGGTTCTGCATAGAAGACCATACATTCTTCAAGGTCATCATTGGAGATTTCAATGCCAAGATCGGGCCAAGAAGATCGTCTGAGGAACATCACATTAGGACCCACGGATTAGAATGGAACGAGCAGGGTGAGCGGCTCTCTGAGTTTATCATGGCGATCACGACCATCCATGGTTACTGGCAATTCCAGAATCCCTACCCTCAACACTGGACGTTGGAGTCCTCACTGGAAAGCAACATAGCGAAATAGACTACACCACAGTAAATAGAAAGTTTTGCATAACCGATCTCGCTGTCGTCCCAAAATTCCCAAAATACCCCAAAAATGCGTCCCAAAATACACGGGATAAGACCACCGTCTCCTTCGTGCAAGATTTTATTTTTCGCGGAAGGGAGAAAAAGCCGCTAAATTCAAAAACCGAAGTCGCCGAACCGCCACAAACGGACTTATTCAACTCATTAGTCTGCTGTTGGGAAGATGCCGTTGTCAACAACATCGACGAAAAAAAAAACATTCTTCAAGGTCATCATTGGAGATTTCAATGCCAAGATCGGACCAAAAAGATCGTCTGAGGAACATCACATTAGGACCCACGGATTAGAATGGAACGAGCAGGGTGAGCGGCTCTCTGAGTTTATCATGGCGATCACGACCATCCATGGTTACTGGCAATTCCAGAATCCCTACCCTCAACACTGGACGTTGGAGTCCTCACTGGAAAGCAACATAGCGAAATAGACTACACCACAGTAAATAGAAAGTTTTGCATAACCGATCTCGCTGTCGTCCCAAAATTCCCAAAATACCCCAAAAATGCGTCCCAAAATACACGGGATAAGACCACCGTCTCCTTCGTGCAAGATTTTATTTTTCGCGGAAGGGAGAAAAAGCCGCTAAATTCAAAAACCGAAGTCGCCGAACCGCCACAAACGGACTTATTCAACTCATTAGTCTGCTGTTGGGAAGATGCCGTTGTCAACAACATCCAACATAGCGAAATAGACTACACCACAGTAAATAGAAAGTTTTGCATAACCGATCTCGCTGTCGTCCCAAAATTTTACACGGGATAAGACCACCGTCTCCTTCGTGCAAGATTTTATTTTTCGCGGAAGGGAGAAAAAGCTGCTAAATTCAAAAACCGAAGTCGCAGAACCGCCACAAACGGACTTATTCAACTCATTAGTCTGCTGTTGGGAAGATGCCGTTGTCAACAACAGAAGCCCTTGGTCGTAAAGAGGTACCTACTCAGTACGTAAAGATTCTTCGTGAGCTGTACAAAAATTTCACAACCAAAATTTCACCATTCTACAACGATATTAACGTTGACGTCAAAAGAGGATTTAGGCAAGGCTATACAATCTCGCCAAAATTATTTACAGCCACCGTCCAGAACCTAATGCGAATATTGGAATGGGATAATATGGGAGTGAAAATCGATATTCGGCAGTTACATCACCTTCGCTTTGCTGGTGATATCGTCCTTATAACACCAGACATTAGCCAAGTGGAACGTATGCTTGCGGACTTTGATAAAGCGTTTGGAAAGATTGGTCTTCGACTAAATCTAATGAAAGCGATGTTCATGAAGAACGGATTGGTTTTCGTTTGCCCCATTCACGCTCAACGGAACGATTATCTCCGAATGCTCCAGTTATGTCTATCTAGGTCGGGAAATCAATATGATGAACGACTTAGCTCTAGAGCTGAGCAAAAGGAAACGAGCGGCTTGGGGAGCTTTCAAGAGCATCGAGGATGTAGTGAAGAGAACAAAGAACACCCAACTCCGTGCCCAATTTTTCGACTCAACAGTTCTTCCTGTCCTAACGTATTCTTCAGGAACCTGGTCACTACCTAAGCAGGATGAAAGATCGCTCAGCGTTATCGAACGCGCAGTTGAAAGGACGATGCTAGGAGTATCCCGTTTCACACAAGTAAGGGATGCGATCCGATGCTCCGACCTACGCCAACGATCAAAAATCAAAGATGCCGTTCTCTACGCCAAATAGTCGAAGATAAGGTGAGCCTCACACGTAATGCTTATGAATGATAACCGATGGACATGAGCCCTTAGTGACTGTATTCTTCGGGATGTCAAGCGTGCTACAGGAAGACCACCGACCCGATGGTCAGAGCTCTTCACGAAGTGCCTAGAAGAAAGATATGATGCTCGACGAGTCCCTAAAGCGAGCAGAACCCACTGGGCTATTCTTGCACGCGACAGGGAAAAATGGAGGATTTACTGGCGCCCGTTCGAGTCAATCCATTTCCATTTGATGGATTCCAATCTTCAAACTTTTTGTTATTCTATTTGTATTAATTTCTATAACTTGCACATTAGGTATGTTGTGTCCCTTCTCCGAAGAAAGCTAAATCATTCGTCTGTCATTCGGCAAATAAAGCCGTTTTTCGAATAAATTTGCGCCTTACGATACAAAAGCTTTCTTGTTGTAAAGTGCAATTGACAGCTAATTTGGGTGTACAGCAACGGTCTCTGCGCACTGAAATCAACGCGCACCGCGTGCTGAGAAAATTTTGATGACATCGATGCGACAGACGTCGAAAATTAGGCGCCGTTGCGAATGTGTGTTAGTGATACTCACGGCGTGCTTTGGTACAGTTGCTGAAAATATTTGGAACGAATGTGGTTTTCTGGCAGCAAAGGGTTGTTTCTCCGTTAAAAGAGTAGTTAAGAATTTGAGAACTTTACAACTTTATTTTTTTCCAGCTTAACTTTATTTACGTTCGTAACCTTTTAACGATTGCAGTACAATGCAAATAACCGACGCCAACTGATAGAATATGGTGTGAAAAAATCAGCAGGACTTTTCAAAATAGCAACCTTCATGGTGTCTTCATCATTTGTCAGCCGAGCGTTGTCGAAAAAGAAGGATGCAAATAAGTGAAAGAAATAGAAAATCAAGTGTACATGGATTAATTCTAAAGGGTTTGGTCGGTCACGAATTATACGGTAATGGGGAATGAGATGAAAGTGGTTGGTTTTCTTACGTTTCGAACAAGGAGAATGTTTTTGTGAGTATGACGTACAGTAAAAGATCGTAAGATGGATGAATGCAGGAAAGTCTATAGCAGTCGTTCCAGGTCTATTACTGCTTCTGTCGGCTTGCGCAGCTCTGACCTGCTACAACCATGTGTCACATCAGTGTTTCATGAAACTCTTTTGTCACAACACTCAGTGGAT
The DNA here is from genome assembly GCA_009735665.1 of Angiostrongylus cantonensis. Lineage (NCBI taxonomy): Eukaryota > Metazoa > Nematoda > Chromadorea > Rhabditida > Metastrongylidae > Angiostrongylus > Angiostrongylus cantonensis. The sequence continues at coordinate 579,540 of MQTX01000058.1, forward strand.
TGCAAAGTGCGTTGACGTCAACACTAATAGGTAAGAGTCTCCGTTAGACAGTTAACGTTAAAGGGTAAACCTTTCGGCATTAGTTAATGTCTTAGAGATGGCCTGCGCATCCGCCTTCATTAAGCAACGTAGAGATGATTGAATGTGTATTTGGCAAATAAAGTGACTTACGGGGGCTCACTGATGTACCAATTCAAGTAAATTGGAATGAAAATCCTCTCAAACAAATCTAGTCCTCATTCGTAAGCTCCTGAGAGGTTCACATTGAAGGTAGTGCCGACAGTAATCATCAGGAATTTACAATATGGCGGGATTACGGTAGTCATGAAGGGCGCTGTGACATTCTAGTCGCATGTGATCTATTGTTCGATGTAGAAGCGAACACACGTGAAAGACACTAGTACCTGTCATTACAACGAATGGAATGTGTTCAGTGACCAAAAAGGTCTTAATTGATTATTCCAGACAATCCTGGTTTGTTATTTATCAGCCCTCCAAGTGACTAGCAAAAAAATATGGTCCGATGTCATAGCACATGTAGTGCCTTTTGTGTCCAATCTGTGAAGTGAAGTTTTGTATTAAAAATTCTATGCAGTTCGATGGCCAATTATATGGACGATAAGCCACTCAAAATGTAAAACGTCATCGGAATTCGTATAAAAAAAGAGGTCAATCCTTTTACTGTCACTGATTTCACGTCTTAAAGAGGCATAATCGCCCTTCGCTTACAGATGCCAGTAAAACTATGGGAATCTTTTGTGCTACAACTTCACAGCTTGTTAACATTCCTTATCCTTAGGAGATATATTTTCTCTCCAGCATCCGACTTTTCCAAACACGGACTATATTACGACTACAGTGGTGCTGAGATATTCGCAAAATTTGGACCCCGGACCAGAGTGAGCAACGATTTCTCTTTCCGAGGGCTCGCGCATTACACACTACGCCACGGACGCTCTTGTTATGCGTTTCTCTCAGATAGTTCTCTACCTGACGCTGCCATCAACAATCAGTCGTCAATGTGACTAATCTAGAAAGCACGACAAGAAATTGTACTAGGCAAAAAATTAAAGGTCAACATTGTGATTTAGACTACAGCCTCGGCTTAACTAGGTTATGCCGATTTGTGCTACCCAAATCAGTCCCGCTGACGGGTGATTGCCGATGGCAGGGTTAGGTAGAAAACTACCTGAGGGAAACGCAGAGTAAGGTTCTCCGTGGCGCAGTGGTTTATGCGCGAGCTCTTGGAAGGGGAAATCGTGGTTCGATCTGGTCAGGGATACAAGTCTTGTGAATATCTCAGCATCATTGTAGTTGTAATTTACATCATACCGTGCCGTGAGAATTGATATTAGGCAGAAAATAATAGGTAGTGATTACGAACTATATTGGTCGTTCTTTTAATAGAAGAGCCTGAAAATATACCCGAGAAATATTTAAAGCAGAATTGCGTTTGTGAAACGTCTGAAGCACTGAAATGTTTTCTGCATGTATTCTTCTGACTACATGAACACTTTCGAATTGCAGTTGGCAAGGAAATGGTACGAATCCGTCGTCGCTTCTGCTTCGACAGTACGTCAAATGGATGCGAGCGGCGAATGTCGCTCTGGTTGTCGTTATTCCTTTGGTGCTCATCGTCGTGCTCAACACGATGCTCATGTACTACGTGAAGAAGAGGTACGTTTGGTCGATGAATATATTAATAGATTTCTCACTCCTTCCTTCTACACAACTCTCCTTCACCAAAAAAACTTTCTCGTGACTAAATTTGTCCCTCAGCATAATAAAGTCATAACTTCGTACTGGTACTTTGATAATTTTGCATTTCTCTCTTTCCCATCATTTGAGATCCAAAAATTAGTAAATAGTCATAATTTCTCCAGCGCATGGAAATCTTTAGTTAAATTCGGAAAATTTTCTCGGTTAAATGCACTGAAGAGCGGTGACGTTGTGCCAACGCCTTAGCTCGGCTATCTCCAAGATTGCAAGGAGAATCGACTCGACCAGGGTTGGGCAGCATTCATGAAAAAGACTATATCCTCATGCAACAGCCGAAACAACACGGGACAGTTCGATGGCTTATGACGAAGAGCGCGAAGAAGACGAATCGAATGCAAGAAGTGCTGGAACCGGTGCGGTAGACGTTGTGACGGCTCACTGAATAATAATAAATGATTGGGAGTGAGCACACGAAAAGTCGAAAAAAGACTATTGAAAGTAGCTTTATAGACTTTCATTACACCTGATGAAGATATCCGTTACATTCGCCATCATAAAACGACATTTATATTCGATGTTCGAAGACTTCGTTATATAGAAAATGACAACAACTACTTCATTGTGGAGAATCCGTAGTGTTCGAGTAGCAGTGCTGACCAACTTCATGTGACGCTTGCAATTTTAGCTGACTAGTAAACGTGAAATAAGACACGCTTTTTATTTACAGCCTTCCTTTATTCTCTATTTATCTAATTATTTTCATACATTTATTACCTTAGTTCACGAATAAGCTCGCCAACATTAAGTTAGCAATACAAAGTCTTGATGAAGTTTAGAAAGTAAGAAAAGCTTGCAAGGTAGCTGCTCTTTCGTTCCTCGCTTTGAAGTCATTTGGCTGGAAATCTGTGAAGTGGAATAAAATATATTTTATCGTTTGTTGGTAAGTTTTGGAAGACGACTGAACAACATTTGTGGCTGTGTCGTTTTCAAGAAATGGTCGGGAATTGGTGAGAAACGATAAGCACTGATGTTCTCATCTTGCTTGGAGAAAACAGTGCATTTAGTTCGTTAACGAAAATATTAGTAAAAAAGGTAGAGGATAAAGCTTTTACCGTTGATCAATCCCTGAAGGATTCTTCTTGCATTCGACTGCATTCGTAGAAATGAATAAGCGAATGAAAGCATATTTGATCGATACAAGGACTCACAGTGGTCTGCTGATGTCTTATGTCAGTGCTGATGTCTTTTCAGATGAAGTCATCTACCATATTGCTGACGCGAGAGGGATGGGAAGTTGGTAAACCAAGGGCGCGAAATCGTACCAGCGATCGGTCAAGCGTGTCTTTCAGTGCACCTTCTACCACAGCACTACGCACTCCTCACTAGTAGTGAAGTGTAGGACAAAGGATATGCCAATTTAGTATTCTCTTTAGTATATACTGCGCCAATGCGACACGCACGTGGAGTCGATCCCTACGCCCATGGCCCACCAAGCCTTCCATCCCTCCGGGGTCGCCAAATTGGTACCAGACTTGTCTGGGAGGATAGCGGCACTGGCTCGATCCATCGGCAGGCCACCGCGAGTCATTGTAAAAGCCAGATATGCATTCAATCACCTCAAACGATAGCGAACTCGAATGCATGGCGCATCCCTTAGGGATTGATCAACGCCGAGAGCTTTATTTATCCTTTTATATACTTATTGACCGAATGTCTTGCTTTGCTTTACTGTTTTCCTTATTTGACTGTTTTCTACCTCTCTTCCCGATTTTTTTTCCAATTTTTTGCGCCACGATGTAATGCTTTGTTTCTAAAGATTTTTTTAAAGGTCCTTCTTTCTCTACGCGTCTCTGAGTAAGATGACACGTCGTATGCAACAAGGAGGTCAGGCGACGTTGCCTTTCGTCAGCACGCTTTTTAGAAGACACAGCGATCAGGTGAGGAAGTGCGGACATACATACTTGGATTCCTAAGTGTTCCATTTTCTTTGAGAAATCTTTCGCACCTTAGCACGTTTTCCACATAAGGACTACGTTGCTACTTTGACATGATTTCTTCGCAGCTGTCTCAGTTTACTATGGGTTTCAAAGGTCGTCACTGCAATTAGTCTTTTTGAATCTGGAAGAGATGTATCACTTTGCGGCTTCGTTCATTCTTGGTACGGCTCCCGAATAAAAATGTCGAACCTTCTTAGCGTGAAAATCCTCGAGAGGTAGAAACATATACTGTAAACCTTGACACCAGTAGTACTTTGGGAATTGTCATTGAATTCCCGAAGAGATGACTCACTAATACTGCACTGATCATTTTGCAGCTGTTTCAACAGAAAATGGAGCATCGGGTAGCGGTGACTGTATGCGCGGTTGTAACTTCCTTTACCATCACCCAGGTAAGGAAATTGATTCTCCGTAACCCAAAGCCTTCATTTCCAGTAGCGCCTCGCTCTTCGTCTTTTCTGAATTTTTAAGAGTTTTTGTAATCATTTCAAGAGGTATAAAAAGTCAAGGGAAAGAAATCAGAGCATACTATCGTCTTCAAAGTTGACTTATTAAAGTAATCGCATAAATGATACGTTTAGTCAAGGGCAGATATAAGAAGAACGTGAGGGCGGGGATCGGGCCAGCGCCTTTTGCCCTCTGGTCGACGGCATTACTAACCACTGCGCTCAAAGATTTATTGTAAATATGTCTTAGATGCTTTTGAATTGGGTGCATAAAACTAAGGGCTAATTCGCTTAATAAAATAACTTATTTGAAGTAGATAGACCCCTGTTAGGAAAGCGTAGAATTCACCGCATTCCAAAAGGAATGAATTTCAGAAGAGGCAATGCACAGAAAGGGTGGTGTCAAAAACGTTAGAAAACAGAGTTCGTTGTGTAAGGACAAAATCAGAGTGTTATCGAAATCTAAGCAGCAAAAGTGACAACACTGGAGACTTAAAACCTAAATGGGTCTCTGCTGAACAATGCGTACTTGTCGTGTAAAGTCTTGCTAAACAATCACCGTAAGTGGAATTGTAACTGACATCAAGGAGAATGGCAGCTTGTGTTCGGATGAGATGGTGCACATGATGAAGAATGTTCTAACTATAACCAGAGCTGTTCATTTGACTGAAGAACTTCATTTAAATCGAAGAGCACTTGTATCAAGCTGGTCGCAAAGTTGTATAAACATGGTGAGGATTGGGAGATGAAGCCAGAGTTGCTTCCTATCGTTCATTCCTGTTGGCGTTATAGACAAGAAAAGGATTCAGCCGTATGAAGAGAAAAATGTTACACGACAAATGGTAATAAACATTTAAAGAAAAAGATAACGCGTTTGACCTTGATCAATCCTTGAGAGGTGTGCCGTGTCCCGTGTTCAGCAGGGATCAGGGATTTTAGAAGCGCTTGAATGCATATCTGGCCAGTGTAGTGATTTGTGATATCCTACTGATGTATCGGGCACGGATTTTTATCCTCACAAACAATTTTGGTATCATTTTCCCATTCTAGGACAGAAGGGAACTTGTTTAGCTAGGAGCGGGGGATCTAAACTATGGTGTGTGTGTTGCACGTTGCCTATGACCATTGCGCTGCTTTCGCCCCAATGGAGAGTAGTTGGATGGAATTCTATGGATATGCTAGGCAAGAATGAAGCTCATAAAGAACTACGATGTAACTAAACCTGAGGAAAGACTTATTCCCAGCTTCAGGACGATTTGATTATCTTTTAGCGATAGGTTAGAGAACATGTTCTCTTGTTACAAATTTCTCAAATCATTTTCAATTATATGATGAGCTTGTCATTCAAAAAAGATATTAAAAGGTGAAGTCTTTCCACGCAACGAGTACGATGAAATAAATACAGTGTCTTCATAAAGCTCGTGTTCGCCCAACATGAATGTTAAGTAACAGCGAAATGAATTTTCCAAAACCTGTCTCCCACTTTTTTTTCGTTAGAAATATGCATTTAATGACTGAATTTCAGGCCCCGTCGGCTGTCGTTCTTTTTTCGAGGTCAGTGTGGGATGATCGACCTTTAGAATCTGAAGGAAGCTGGTTAGTTTCATGTTCAATCGCTGCAGGAATCTTCTTAAATCAATCAAACTTCTATCCGAAGTTATTTCTCAAAGGAAAGGGTAAAATTTCATAGATGAATGGTAAGAACGGGAGGAGTATTTCTGTTGTTTTATAACTTCTAAAATCGACATGGTGCTCAAAAATCATTTGGGAATGGAAAAATCTTTGTCTCAAATTCCGTCAGTCGAGTCACGAGACAGACAGTGCCATCTTATGAGAAGGATTTGATAGAAGGCCAGCTCTGTTCTCAAAAAGAGTTGGAAAAACTTTTGTTGCAGGTACAATCTGCAAGTGATTACCAGTTTTCTGGTAATAATTGGAAAATGTCTGAATTTCATAGTGTTCTGCTTGAGTTCGGAGAATTTCCGTCAAAAATTATTAGCCTCGCTTCGTACCAGATACGGCCGCATTAGCGAGGAGAAGTGAGTTGCACTTATTCTCAGGGTTTTGTTGTTCCTCTGTGGAAAATAAGTGTGCTTAAAGTTTCTTGAAAATCGGAAACGTCGCTTTCAGACGATGTCATTCTGTGGTGACAACATACACTCGGTGTGACAGTCGAGACTCTCGGATACTTTCTGCGAAAAAATCATTTCAAAGTATATAAGTGCATATTTGATGTGTGGTGATTGGTTGTTTGTTAATAAATGTTGTAAGTATTTTTTATATCGTTTGCCCTGGGAGCCTTGATCCCAGCGCTCGTAGCTCAACAAGCCTTGCATCCCTACGGGATCGGCAAATTGGTACCAGACTTGTCTGGGAGGATACCAGCACTGGCTTGATACATCAGTAGGCCACCGCGAGTCGTTGTAAAGGCCACAGATGCATTCATTCATCTCCAAACGCCTTCGTTTGATGAAGTTCGGCACCACTCGGTGTTTCAGGCAGTGGCGGAGAAAGAATATCGTTTGTCTAGCTAAGACAAAAGTACTGGACATCGAAACGCAACTACTACACGCCTTTCTTCGATACCAGCAATACAACATGTAGGCGTAATTGAAAAAGTGCAAGTCGAAGAATCCTCACCATGTTCGGTATTTGGAGGGTTCCATTTGGAGCAGAATAATGGGTTCCAAAGAAGGAGAAACCGCTGAAACGCCTGCTAATGTATGCTAATAAATTCTTTAATATCAATCTTGTTTGCTTATTGAACGAAAACAGTGAACTATCAAACAATGCCGAGATTAATAGAAAGTTGGTCTTGGGAATATCTTAGCAATGTCACCATATATTATGATATATTTCCACGATGGCAATGTATTCTGCAGCATACGAGATGTTGTGTTATCTGGAACGTAGTCAAGCAGTGATTCCCAAGAAATCGCGATCGGGGAAATCGCGTTGTCTCGGCCTCTCCGATAGTGTAGTGGGACTTCGCACCATGTCTCAGCAGATTTTCAACGGAAAGCTCTGGTTGTTAGCGCAGAGCATCACTACAGTTTTTACAGTTTTTACGTATGACATCTGCTCTCCTTTTGATCTTCGGGTGACTTGAGGAACCGTAGGACGTCATTGAAGTCTCCATTTGTCCGTGCCGTGTGCAAAAACAGCTCGGTCGATTCTGCTGGCTCTGGGGACATGCTGAACATCGCATCATTCTTTCAGGATAAAAAAATCTGACCTTCGAGTCGATAGCCTTGTTACTGCGCATTTGAAGTCCTGTGGAATCTAGCTGTTAACGATTTTTGTGTATCAGTTGCAGCCTAGGTGCACCACGGGTTCAGCACACCTGATTTTCGAAGTTTTGAAGTGTAGAACATCGTATTTAATTTGTGATCATTGACGTAGATCGGAGTTTCGGATTCCTTTCCTCAATTGTGTGACAGTCGTAGTGATACCGATAACAACGGGCATGATGCTGGTTTGACCTCGCAACAGGCTCACCAAGCCTCTCATTCCTCTGAGTCGAAAAATTAGTAATTAGAAAAAAAATTAAAAGTTGAAAAAAAAACTTGTCTGGGGAAAGTTCGCTCTCTGAAATGCAAATGGGAACGCTCTTGTCTGGCTATCTCAGGACTCAGCGAAAATCGACCAGAACAGCAATTAACAACATTCTCGGTGAAATTGTAAATCTTCAAGCAGCAGCCGAAGTCACAGGTAAAAAGTGGAAGATCTTCATGGATGATGAATGCGAGGAAACGAATAGAATGTGAGAAACGCTAGGATCTGCTCAGTGGAAAAGGCGGTCCTGATGAAAAAAGTGTATTTGTTGGTCAGTGGAATATAGATTTTAGAGTCACTCCTCAGCACCAATTAATCCTACCCCGAGGTAGAATGCTCAACTCCGCACCAATTTGCCAATCAGGACTTTATGATGCCACTACAGAGCAAAATCCCAATTTTGGGTAATTAAACCTTTATATACAACAATGACATAGCAACAACAAGAATGATATGCCAATATCGAAACGATATAAGTGACAAGGCCATAGTAATTGTTAATAAGCGAGGGTAGGATGATGAGTGGGAGATAACCATCAGGAAAGAGCAGTTTTCGACACAACAGAAGAGGACTTGGCAGACTGGTAAAATGTTAAACAGAGTAAATCAAACATTACAAAATACAACAGATATCAAAACAGACGTCGATGGATTCAGCGGCCTCATAATGACAAGTAGATGAATTGATGTGGTATTAGCAGCCTTTGCAGAGCATTTGCGATCGACGGAAGTTGAGACAGTTGATAGATAAACAAGATAGATACATGAGAGTTGACAATAACTGTAATATGTGGGTCATCCAGGAATGTGAGAGTTAGTTGAGATTTTTAAAACAAGTAGAAATCGAAGGAATGGTGGGCGGACATGATCAAGCTGGATAATAAAGTGGTGTAGAAGGGCGATGGCGATCTCTAAGCGTCGCCTGGGGACAAAATGTGCTGGTATTGGCATGACTAATTCTCAGCCCTCCTGCAAGCGTAGTTTCACATAAAGCTAATTTGGTCGTGGAACGGGAGATGCGGGAAAGTACGCACACCTGATAGCGGCTCATTCGAAGCCCGAAAAGTAGGCCAAAGATGAACAGTTCTTACAAAGAAGTTACAGAAGCCTTTTTATCTGGCTACGAAGCAAGTGCACGATATGGCCGTTAAAAAGCGATTCACAAGAAGTACGAGGAAAGTGCATGATGATGTAGAGATCATCCGTTGTTTGTGGAGAACCGTCTATGGACAGCTAACAAGGCGAAGATAAATGTGGTTACCAATAAACAAAGTTAGTAAAGGAAGTATACGATAATATAGAAAATATGGGCTGTTTGGAGAATAGTTACTATAAAGCGGATTTGTTTCTTATTGCTCCATCCATTCTTAATGGAATGAATATGGCCGAAGGATACACCTATGCAAATCTGGGTCTGGAAGTCAGCTTGATAAACGACTTGGTTCCAAAGGAAGCGCGTTGGAAAGCGTTCAGGAGCATCGAGGATGTAGTGAAGAGAACAAATAAAACCCGATTCCGTGCTTACCTTCTCGGCTCCATGATTCCTCCTGCATTAACGTAGGCGTCGGAAACCTGCTCGCTACCTAAACAGGATGAAGAATCATTTGGCGTTATCGAGGGTACGGTCAAAAGGACGATAGTAGGAGTTTCCCGTATAATGCAAGTGAGAGAGAGGATCCGAAGCTCCGGCCTACGTCAATGATTACAACTTCACGATGCCGTTCGACACGGCAAAATTTCGAAAATCAGGTGTGCTTAGCACGTGATGTACCTAGGCTGCAACTGATACACAAAAATCGTTAGCAGCTGGATTAAACAGGTCAAATACGCAGCAGGAAGACCACCAACCCGATGGTCAGAATTCTTTTTGAAAATTCTGAAAGAACGATATGATGTTTAGCAAGTCCCCAGAGCAAGCAGAATCGATTGAGCTACTTTTGCACGGTACAAGGACAAATGGAGACCTTAATAATGCTCTGCGGTTCCCTGAGTCACTCCACCTTACTGAGTTTCGTTACGAACACGTCCACCCTATCTGCGGATAATCATTCAATGGGACTCATCCATCTTCGTGGAGTTTCCTCTGCAGTCCTTTTCATCCTTGCGTCGTATGTCCTTCTCATTATATGACCGATCCAGCCATGTTTCGCTATCTGCGTGTGTTTTCCTGGGTCTGGAAAACGAGATAGATCTCGAAGATCAGCGTTTCGCATTCCGGCTAGATATTGTGTGTGCCGGTGACATTTCGGTAGACGTTATGCCAGCGGCACCATGGACCGTGCAGTGATGTCTCGACGTGGTTGAAGTAGCAGTCCACGTCGCTGCAGCATAACAGAACGCTGGAAGAACTTTTGAATCGGAAACGTGAGCGAAGAGTTTCGAGTCCGTTTATTGGTCAGTGATTTCTTTGAGTGGCTCAAATGTGGCCCATGCTGCTCTGCTCATGCTGCTCTCCATCTCCTGTCTAATTCTTCCCCCATAGTGTTCTATGTATTCATCGAACGTTCAAGGCACACGGACAAGGTGGTCTCTGCAATCAGAGAACAATCCAGTTAGATTTTTTCACCTTCGCACCATGGATTTTCATAGACTGCGTCCACTTCCGATTTGGGCTTAGTCCAATCTTTTTCCCCGCTTCAGTGAGCTCAGTGATCATCGTCTTTGCTTGGCTAGAACTTCATGAAAAGGTGGCGATGTCGTTAGCGAAACTAAGATTTGGGAGAAATTTTCCATCAATACGTATGCTTTTCTCATCCCAATCGAGTGAATTCATTTTGCACTGCGGTGCAGCAGTAAGCAGTTTTGGCGATGTGGTGTCGCCTTGTCGACCATGTTTTCCTATAGGTATGGTAAGGGGTCGATGGGATCTTTGTGAGGCACTTCCGTTAACGGTGAGATAGAGCTCTTATGCAGGACCGAGCGACGGGTTCACCCCTTAGTCGACGAGCACTGAAAGGATTACACTAAAGAAGCAAATGATACTACCGACAGACTTCCATGGCTCGTGAGACGGTTTTAATGTGGTCCTTGCAGCGGAATTCCTGTTGGAGCCTTGCTTGCTGAACCGGTTGTACCTCATCCAAGGTCTCCGATGTATGTGACAGGATAATCTTCATGAAGGGCTTGTAAAGGAGAATGTGGCACCAATTGCGCGACCCCTGAGGGATTCGCCTAGCCCATATTGAAGAGCACCACTGTCTTATAACGATGGTTGTTTACTTGGATGGCCAGTCCTCACTGGTTGTGCGGACTCCAGTATAATTTCCATTTTTTTGGAGTTTTGCTGGTTTAGCCATTGTGGTTCTTTAGAATCCCGAGGTCAGATTAGTCAAGGTCTGCCCCATGTCGTCACCACGGACGGTGGTGGATCCTGGTATTGGTTTACTCTTAGCCGGGTTTCCTCATGGAAACGCCAGACTCCTTCTCAACCTGAGAGGCCCTGCTGGGGGGATGAATCTTCCTGCTGTGTATTGCAGCCCGACACCTAGAAACACCCAGCCACGATGGGGCGATAAACCGTTAGGAGGACAGTAACAAGAGTAAACAGTATCCTATAAACTATTAAAACCCATAGAGCAACTCAGTAAAACCTGCTCTATAAATCTACGAGCTTCCCAAAAACCTAAACACTAAGGTTTCAAAAATCATCATGGTCTTCGGTCAAACAGAGATTAATCCTCGGCGTCGTCCGATGCGGCAGCCACACAATTTAGGCGTCGGCACGAATTTGTTGAGGTCAAGAGCGCGAAAAAGATAAATTCAAATCCTCTTGGTCTTTGCGGATCAATAGTCTTACTTTTCGTCTTTGTTCCTCTCTCTATTTCGAACTTGTTTCCTGCAAATCACTTTCAAAACCGTTTTGTGTAATTTATATGTTTGTCAGGGTTAACTGATATGAGGGCGAGGCTTAAGTGTGTTAGACTTACGTCAATTCGGTCAATATTAATGGGAATGGTTGTTTGCTGTTCAAATGGCACTTACAGATTCCAAATACAGCAGTTCGATGACAAGCTCAGAATCGTTCTCGAAATTTCGAGGAGCTCGTGATTGTGAGTGGGTGAGTTTGGACCTGGAGTTGTTTGTTTCTACGCATTTCCACTACCTATTACGCTAGTCATTTTTTACCGTTGGGTCGCTACTTATTTTTTTTTCTTTGCAGATCTCAGATGGTGAAAGTGAAGACGCTCGAGTTCCTAGGGCGTCTACTCCCGTAAAGGTATAAATTACAAAGCAATTATTGCCTCGTATGCAGTCGTTGGTTCTCTAAGAAATCTCGTTCGTTCTCTATGAAATCGTTTTGTTTTACCTGCATGGTGTGGAAACTGGTGGTGAAGGTTTACCACCTCATCGTGGCTGGAAGGTGTTCCTGGGTGTCGGACCACGATGTAAACCTTGGAGATTCATCCTCGCATCAGGGTCCTCCAAGCTGAGAAGGTGTTCGGCGTTTCCATCGAGAAGCCAAGCTAAGAGTAAAGCAATGCCAGGATACACGATCGTCCTGGTATCAAATTGGCTGCAATTCTCCCTCTGATCCAAAAGGGCTGCAATTGACTACCCATGGTGGTGGGGCAGACTAGCTCGGCTGATTATGAGATTCTGGGGAATCAGCTTAACCAACAAATCGCCCAGAAGTGGAAGTTGTGCTGGGGCCCGCGCAACCGGTGGAGACGGGCCTTCCGAGTATCCAAGTAAGTATATGGTATGAAAATGTGGAGATTTCTCCACCTTCGCATCTCAAATATGCGGCTTGTGCGATTTCAGTAGAACAGTCCATATGGTAGAGAAGGCCTGCACAATTGTTTCTTCTCATTCATTGCGAAGTTAATAGGAGTTAATAGACTAGGGTTGGGTAATGCCATCATATTTTTCGTTTATAAAAACTTCTGTTTTTTTCATGCTTGTGGTACAGCTTCGTTTCCTTTCTCGTCTACTCCAAAATTTGCCGATTCTATTCCGGTGAGCTGATTCCATCAGATTTTATGTTCTTCGTAACGTGTTCTACAACGATGATCTGTTAGGTGCTGTCATTATCGGACTCGGTAGCATCGCTGTCTCTTTGTGAAGAGAACGTCAAGGATTCTTTTCATGGTATTCTTTCTTGTTACACTTTAATTAATTTAATTGAACTGGATTCTATGCTGCAGACCGTGATGGAGATAGAAGTCGGTCTTTCATTGGAAGGATAGAATCCTCCGGTTGGTTTCTGGTTGTTTTTTTTTTTAAATCGTAGGGGGGCATATAGCGCTCTGATTAGGGGTTCCACTGTAGTACACACATGGTAGTAGGTCCGATCTCACGGCCCGTGCTAACCGAACCTTCCATCCCTTAAGAGTCGCGATGGGTGCCACTCGTGTCAAGGAATGTAAAGCCAGTAACTTTGTGTATCATTAGGCCACCACACGTAATCGTCTAAGCCAAATATGCCTTCAACCAACATATATGGCGCATCCTTACAATACAAATCGCTCTTAGTTGGTATGTTTTCGGGAGAATGGTCAAAGCTGAAGTTCTTTCGCTTTATAACTTTAATTATTCTTTTCATTGGCAATTTTACTCAGTGCTCATGAAGAGATTCATTAAGAAGACCGCAATTTGAACTCTTCCGTCGTTTTCAAATAACTCTGGAACTCTGGTTGAAGGCACATTGTTTACATTTCGGTAGGTGGTAAAAAGGTAATAAGGATAAAGAATAAAGCTTTCGATGTTGATCTATCCTTGTGCCAAGCATTCGACTTCATTACGAATCGTTGGAGGTGATCGAATGCATATCTGGTCTTTACAATGACTCACGCTATGCTGCAGACCGTGATGGAGATAGAAGTCGGTCTTTCATTGGAAGGATAGAATCCTCCGGTTGGTTTCTGGTTTTTTTTTTAAAATCGTAGGGGGGCATATAGCGCTCTGATTAGGGGTTCCACTGTAGTACACACATGGTAGTAGGTCCGATCTCACGGCCCGTGCTAACCGAACCTTCCATCCCTTAAGAGTCGCGATGGGTGCCACTCGTGTCAAGGAATGTAAAGCCAGTAACTTTGTGTATCATTAGGCCACCACACGTAATCGTCTAAGCCAAATATGCCTTCAACCAACATATATGGCGCATCCTTACAATACAAATCGCTCTTAGTTGGTATGTTTTCGGGAGAATGGTCAAAGCTGAAGTTCTTTCGCTTTATAACTTTAATTATTCTTTTCATTGGCAATTTTACTCAGTGCTCATGAAGAGATTCATTAAGAAGACCGCAATTTGAACTCTTCCGTCGTTTTCAAATAACTCTGGAACTCTGGTTGAAGGCACATTGTTTACATTTCGGTAGGTGGTAAAAAGGTAATAAGGATAAAGAATAAAGCTTTCGATGTTGATCTATCCTTGTGCCAAGCATTCGACTTCATTACGAATCGTTGGAGGTGATCGAATGCATATCTGGTCTTTACAATGACTCACGGTAGCCTACCGATGTATCGAGCTAGTGCTGCTATCCTCCTAGACAAATCTGGTATCAATTTGCCGACCCCAGGGGAATGGAAGGCTTGGTGTGAGCACGGGTGAGGGGATCGATCCCACCTGTGTGTTGCAAGGCGTCTCCGACCACTGTGCTACACTCGCCTATCAATAGGTAACAGTTTTGTGAATTGTTTGTGTTTCTGGTTCACATGAGAGCTACGATATCTTTTCTACCTTTTACATAACATTTTACATTCTATTTGTATTATGTACTATTTGTTTTAAAGTCCACAGGACAATTATGACATCCTTACTATCCATCTTAAAGGTTTGGTTATTGACTTTTGCCATGATTATAAATTGGTGTTTATGAAACGGACGGTTTTACTCTTATTATGCAGAATTTGGTCTGTTCCAGCTCCTCTGTCACCATACTCTGTGAGATTGCTCAAGGATCCATCGTCCGTGGGGAAACTGCGTGATCGTTTGCTACGCAAATCGTTAATTAGGAATGGAAAAGACTCAGTAAGCCATCATTGTCTTATACAATAGTAAGCTTCGCTAACGTTAAAATATATGGGCGTGCTTGGCGCAGGGTCGGAGTAACCCTGCAATACACGTGGAATCGATCCCCATGTCTCTGGCTCATCGAAGCTTCCATTTATTTGGGATCGGCAAATTGGTGCCAAACTTCTCTGCAAAGATAGCAGCACTGACTCGATACATCGGTTGGCCACCGCGAATCATTGTAAAGACTAGATATGCGTTCAATCACCTCTAAACGATGCTTAATGATGTCGATTGCATGGCACATTCATCAGGGATCGATCGATGCCGAGAGCTTTCTCTTTTTTATCCTTTTGCCATAAAAATGCTTTTCAGTTGTTTTTTAGACTTCTTATATTTGCATTGGAATTGAGGTACAGCTTTTCCCCAATGTATTTTTGATCCCTTTTATTTACAAATCTCAGTGAATTTGTTAGTGTTTATTTCATTAAGACTCTGATGCTTTTAGGTCATAGATGCCATTGAATGCAGATTTACGCTGTCTCGTACAAACCTTTTCGGAACTTTCACTGCATATTTTTCTCTTAGTACTGTGAACCTCTTAGGGTGTTCCATTTTGTAACCAGTACTATTCATGAATGGTTTGTCTGCTCGTTTCTATTAAAAACAGTGATTGTAGGAAATCCGCTTCCGGCGTCCTCTTTCAAATTTGAGAAGCGAAGCTGCCGATGTGCGCGACTTCTTATGTACCCAACTTCCTGAGGATGAAGTGGTTGAAGAGTCGGATATACACGAGCGCCTTTCTTCGAATGACAGTTATATAAGTGTATTAAATGATAGCGCTGAGATGTGTGATGTTGATAGGGAAAGGAAAGCAATAGGTGACGGAATCATCAAACCTGACACTATAATAATTGAGTCATCTTCGGAAGACGACAAGGTGTCAGAGGATGATAATAACATCTCTACACATTCTTCACCGAAGCCGCCAAAGCCGTTGCCGCAAGGCGTTGAGGTACGGTATTATTCAACTGATAAACATGTCTTAAATGCACTATTGGTATTGTTGTAGGTAGGCTCGGTAGTACCCAAACATTCCAAAGAAACTACCGCGAGTTTGGAGCTACGGCTCGAAAGTTCTCGTGTAAGCTTCTTTTCTAAATGTATTGCCGGTACACCTTTTTGTCTACTTATGCCAGCATTTATAGAAATTGCTCGTGCATGCCCCATTTTTGCCAGATGGTGGTGCCCGCATACACCGACAGATTGAAGCGATTACGCAGGAATTGCAAAGAAGGAGGGAGATATGTTTTTGGAAATAGTAAAGCTGCCCTCATTTCTGTTAGAAATTATGAGAACGTGGATATTTTAAGAACCTGCTGAGGAACATGACTGCTTTCTAGCAGCTGGACAAGGCGAAGACGTTTTGGAAAAGGAAAACAGAAAACACGGTTCTGTTCCCGTTTCAGTACCTCGTCGAGGTTCGTTTAGTTGAACACATGGTTTGAGTATAGTGAAGCCTAGTATGAGTTATTTCCGATATCAACGATATTCTCATTGATGCACAACGTCCGATCTATCGTGGTATACAGGAGAAGGCATTAGCAGAACTGCACAAGTAAGATCTGTGATTAAATACATGTAAAACTTATTAGGATATTGATAAGCTCGCTAGGATTTTGGCTTATTAGGACATTTTGTGCTTTCTTCCTCTTAATTTCTTCTTAAATTTAGAGCGCTTATGTCCCAACCTGATTCCAAGGAGCTCACAAAAACTCCCGCTGGATTTTTGTGCCCTTTGAAGGAACATCAGATGGCTGGACTAACGTGGATGAAATGGCGCGAGTCACTTTCTCCAAAGGGTGGCATTCTTGGTACGTAAAGTTCTACATCAGCTATTGTACCATTACCCTTTTATTTCCAC
The DNA here is from genome assembly GCA_009735665.1 of Angiostrongylus cantonensis. Lineage (NCBI taxonomy): Eukaryota > Metazoa > Nematoda > Chromadorea > Rhabditida > Metastrongylidae > Angiostrongylus > Angiostrongylus cantonensis. The sequence goes on from MQTX01000058.1 coordinate 596,133, forward strand.
TATTTTTTTTTACTAGTAGTTGTGCTTACAGTATGGTTCACTACTATTCAAATTACATCAATATTTGCTATAGAATCTTCTCAATGAAGCGAAAGCGATCAAATTAATATTTCATTACGAAGGGTTATATTTCTTTGTTTTTTATTCTTCACATGCATACCCTGCATCCTATCTATGCTTCAGCTGATGAGATGGGATTGGGGAAGACGTTATTGGTAATTGCATTAATAGCAACAGGGAAGTGTGAACGTGAGCAGCGGAGACTTGAAGGAAAAGATAGTGAAGACAAAGACCGAAGCTCTATTGTGCGTCAGCAAAGGTAATGGCTCATCTCGGCGCTTTTTGCTTGGAAAATTTCTATTTAGATTTTTTTTATTTTAGACAACTTTGTTTTAAGTGATACGGACAGCTCACTACTTAGTAATCTTGCAGTCTTACGCCTTCGAATGCAACTCTTATAATTGCACCAGCTGCGCTGATTTACCATTGGGAAGACGAGGTCAATCAGAGATGTGAAGTTGGACTGTTAAAAGTTGCAGTCTACCACACTAATAGAAAGCATGTTAACCACGAAATGTGTGACTTTCTTATTTCTTATTCAATTCGTTAAATTAAAGTTAAAGTTAAATTCATTCACTATTTTATTTCAGGTTGGCGAGGAATGACATTGTAATCACCAGCTACATGTTAGTTGCGAATGAATTAAGAAGTGATGACCATGTAAATCTTAGTGTTTAGTGACGTGAGCTCATATCATATTAATTACATGATCTTTAGAAAAAGAACACTCTTGCTAAAATTCATTGGTCACGGATTGTGCTTGATGAAGCACATTGTATTAAAAATAGGAAAACGAAAGCAGCGAAGGTGAGTGAGATACCTTAAGTAATTTCCTCTTACCGCTTAAGTTACTGATTCACTCTACTCTCAATTAATATTGTTCGTGTCCTCCTCCCAACGGTTTACCGCCTCATCGTGGTTGGAAGGTGTTCCTGGGTGTCGGACCACGATGTGAACCTTGGAGATTCATCCTCGCAGCAGGGTCCTCCAAGCTGAGAAGGAGTCCGGCGTTTCCATCAGGAAGCTAAGAGTAAGCCAATATTAGGACCCATCTTTGTCCTGCGATCAAACTAGTCGCGTGATGACAAATCTCCCTCTGATCCATAAGGGCGGCGACTGCCTGTGGTGGTGACGACCTAGGGCAAACTTTGGCCACGCTAACCTTAGGACCCATGAAATCACAGTGGCTAAACCAGCAAAACTCCGAAAAAATGGTGATTATGCAGGAGACAGCACACAATCAGTGGGCGGGTCATCCAAGTATTCAAGTAAGTGTGTTGAGTGCTTTTTCTAAAATTAATCTTATGTTGCCTATTTTTCCTATTAATCCATCCCTACTATTTATATGTCGGTCTCTTGAGTGTTGCCTTTCAGTTAGATTACAATTTTGCATAACCGACGTGCTTGTCCCAAAATCTTTTTCGAGACCCGACCGGAAGGCCTTTGACTCATTTGAGACATAAGCGCTCATTAAAACTCTAGGCATCCAGAGCGTTGCTACTCAGTATATAAAAATCATTTCTGGGCCTATTGCTTGGCAAAAATTGTTTCATGTTACCTTCAAGTACAGAAGTGGAAGTTGAAATGGAAGGTGAAAAATTGAAATCGAATGTTGGCAAAACACCATCTCCGCTTTGCTGGTGATATCGTTCTTACAAGCTTAAACTCTAGTAAGGTGAAAAGATTGGTTGTAGGCTTCGAAAATGCATGTGGGTGAAACATGGTTTTCTTTTGAGTCTCATGAAAATGTTGTTAAAGACCCATTTGCTTTTCATGCCCAGTTGAAGCTCAACACAGCAATCCTCCCAACGCTCTCTAATCCATCAGAAACGTGGGCTGATACTTTAACCACATAAAGAATACTTTGCACTACTCACAGAGCGCTTGAGCGATGTCTTCTGCAATATAACCGGCAATTTCAATATCTAGCCGGAATGCGTAGGTCAGATCGTCGAAACCTATCCCATCTTCAGTATTTAGGAGAATATATATCGATAGCGAAGCCCAAACAGCCCTGTGACATAATAAAAAGAAAAGATGATAGATAGAAGAAAATAATAGTGGAGTGTTATCGCTGCTCTTTTGCGTTAGTGCACGCGTACGTAGCCGAGGCGTTGTGCAAGAAGGATGGAGAAGGAAAAACGTCACGCAGCACTATTGAACGCACAGTCGAAGGCGATTCGATATATTCTGCACCACGCAACCGAAGGAGCAATTCCAAAGTCCTGATTTGCGTCGACGATCAAGGATCGAAGTTGCCGCTATGCACGCCAATGTGCTGAAGACTAGATGGGGCGGATACATGATGCGTGTGAACGGAACCATTGGACAAGTGTACAGGAAGGAAACTACCAACCCTATGTGTATATGGTTCTTCGCGAAAAGTATGAGGTAGAAGAAGTCTTTGGAGCGGAATCTATTGACTCAGTTTTGGACGCGATAGAAAAGTCAGTCGACGATCGTTTGGAGGACAGATGTTATAGGTGGTAATCACTCGCCATCTTATGCCGTATTCATTTGTTTTGCAATAACAACAAGATTCGCTCGTAGTTGAAGTGATTATTTTTATTAGGTCCATGATATAAAGCAGGCTTTATTTCTCCAAGATTGGAGAAATTTTGATTATTTCCCCATTATGGTTGAAACGAAAAATTTCAGAAGGACGAGATACTACTTTGTTTGTTTTTTATGTAGATGTCTTAAGGTATACGCAATTGTAAATGCTTGCGCAGTCGATTAAGGATGTTCTCCCACATATTACTGCTATTACCGTTTGTAGGCAGTCTGTCGTTTGTCTTCTGATGCGCGTTGGTGTGTGACAGGAACACCAGTTCACAACAATTTATGGGATCTGTATTCGTTGATAAAGTCTGTACTTCCACTATTTATTGTTACTCTATTTTTTCTAAAATTCACTGTAGAGTTTTTTAAGGTTTTTGAATGTCGACCACTTTAGTGAGGAACGTTTCTGGAAAGAATACGTGATGTTATCTACTAGTTAGTCAATCAGTGTTTATGCGAGGTTCACGGCAACATTTGCCAACCGTATTGGAGCTTTTATGATCGACTAGTGTGTTTAACAAATCAGATTTTCCAGAGAAGTCAGCAGAACGACTGAACTTGTTAATGAAGAACTATGTACTTCGTCGCGAAAAGAACTCCGTGTCACCTATCACAGAGACGCGCCTAGTACGTGTTTGGATGAGCTGCTTTTGTTTTTATTGTTGTCATCGTTTTCAAGTAACGGTTTTTCTTCGTCTGTTTTTGGTATCTAAATAGCTCATCTTCACGAAAGTTTGAGATCCGGAACACCTTCCATCGTGTTTTTCACTCCTTTTGTTTGACAAGTTTTCTTTTACCTTGGGGTCACAAGAAAATTCTGTCAGAACGTCCCTAACGTTGCGCTTGGCTGCGATTATGAAGGAAATATGGAAAGAATGTCAATGAGCATATTTCTTTCTATTTTAAAAAATTTGCCTTCATATCCACTTTGCGGATCCGAGTACTTGCAATGCGTTTCCTCGCATCCGTGAACTACGAAAGTGTTTGAATGTTCGAACCTTCCATACATGAGCTTGGCTGCTGCTTGAAGATTTGTTCTTTTTGAATATAGCTAAAAGCTGGTCGAAGGTTTCTTTGGAACCCTAGAATAGTAGTTCTAAAGCGTTTTCACTTGGATTGCAAGGCGTGACCTGCTCTCGAACAAGTCTGATATCAATTTCCCGACCCGAGAGCGATAACAGGCCTGATGAGCCTAGAGAGGTCTAATCAGTATCGTGCTCGTTATAACCAAGCACCATAACTATTCGTCCACTAATGAATATATCTGCGGTTTGAAAATATTTCAGGTAGAACTACCAGTGAAACACAACCATGACCATATTCTTGATTTTTCTGAACGAGAGAGACGAGCATACGAATTAATGTATGAAGCCTCAAGGTAGATATACTACGATTCTATATCTACTTTTGGTCCTTTTTTGATGCTTTGGAAAGCACCATTTGTTCTCAACGACAAACTAATGCCAATGGAAAAGTTTACAACAGTAACCTCAGTTGCACCGCTTTTTTTTTAAAATAGAAGCTTCGGTTACATGTCATTTTTCGATAAACGAATTTATTTGATTTCGTCTATTTTATAGAACAATGGTGAAGGAGATGATAACTGAAGAAGAGGTAGAGCAGAGATTTGGTGGGAACAAAAAGACGACCGTTATGTCATTACCTGCTAAGAATGTGTTTATAGGCGAGTTCAGTTCGTAATTCATGTAAATCGATGTTATTCCACGTTATAATTTTTCCAGGCTCAAACAGTGTGTCAAATCCAAGTACAAAGATTGGAAAGATGGGGTGTATGTTGGTCATGTTATTGCGCCTTCGTCAAGCCTGTATCCATTTTCATCTAACGAAGAATGTGAGTTGATCGATACAATTGTGGCTAGCCTGCTGTTATTTTTCCGTTAGCGCGGAACCATTTGCATACTAGGCCGTTAATACAGAAGCATTTCAATCAATTGGGGCAGAATATCAACTGACAGCAGAGGAACAGCAACAGTTGGCCAATATCACCATTGACAATTACGTCGACTCGACAAATTTCGAGGATCTAAGCCTCATTTTTAGAAGAAAACACGCGAGTGCTAAGGTAGTTTTTGTCTACAAGTTTACAACTGCCACGTTCTTAAAGACTGAACTTTTTGTAAAATATTCATGTTTTAATCGGTGTTAGCTATTTTCTTCGTGATTTCAGATCAATTTCGCCTTGAACTTGCTTGAACGTATTTTGAGAGATAACGAGAAGTGGTACTTATTTCTTTTTCCTTTTTTGCTAAATTTATTTTAAGGGGCGTCCTAGTTGACACCAGGAAGTCTTATGTTTAAAACTGTAGTTTTTGTTGAAAAGAAACAGTATAGAACGCAAAATCTAGAATACGCATTGCAGTGTCATGGTATCGCAGTGGACTTCATTTCTGAAGATTTTAGAAAAACATATAGTGAAACGGTTCCGAGATGCGCAGTGTTCAACTATTAGTGGTGATGTTCATCCATCAGAGAGGTGTGGAATGGGACGTTATTGATTATTAGTATTTATACTCCTTTATCGATTTTTATATGAATCAAATGGTGGTTTTTACAGTATGACGGAAAAATGGGCTATCTTTATCCTTCTGATAACCATATAATGCCGATAATTGCAGAAGAAGAAGTCTATTAGAAGTAGAATCTACTGCTTACCACTTTATAGTATTTAAGTTGTGCTGTAAAAATTGTACAACGGCATTCTGAGGTGAATAACAAGCTTCGAAAAGGATTCTAAAAAACATCTGTCCTTTTGTCATTTTAAACACACTTTTTATTCTTTTCTCATTTTGCTTTAGGGCTGGTTCACTAAGGGCTCGACTTGTTCTTCATCCTTAGCTCTGTCGTCATCATCTTCATCATCGTCTTCACTTTCATAAAAATCTTTGTCGTCATCTTCGAAGTCAAGCGATTCCAAATTGCTCTCTTTGGCGTCATCGGTTCCTGATTTAGCTTCTTTGTCGTCATCGACCACACTTCTACATCATCATCATCACCATCATCACAGTTCCGACTGTGACCTTCATCGACCGTTTCTTCTTCATGGATTGCCTCAGCAGTCTTTCCATTTGTCGTCTCCTTCCCACTTGAAGGGTGCTATTTTCATATTCATAATCAAATCGACGCTTATTTCTGGTCCGAAATCCCATGTTTTGTTTCTTGGTCTTTATAGATGTACCTGTAGGTCAGAACTTCTTCCTCATCTCGCCCGTAGATTTACAAACCCACTTCTTTTTGCCCTCTCAGCTGACACTGAGGAGAAGTCACGTCCACCTAAAACACCGCCACGACCTCTAAAGCCAAATTCGGAAGAACCATCGTGCTATTTGCACCCTTCTGATTTTCGTCTTTATCGTCCTCGGTAGGACCCGTAGAATCTTCTTTGAATTGCATGGCCATCAAAGCTCATATTTTCTGAAACCTGGGTAATTAAACCTCGTGGTAAAATTTGAGTTTTTTAAAATTTTGTCTTACGTCTGTTTTCACCTGTATCAACGGGTAATTTTTTTGATGGGATAGCTGATGTCGCAGCTTCAGAGACACTAACGGATTTCTTAGCATCTGTTCCTTTGCCACTCTTAAGCGAACTTTTGGTTTCTTTCTCATTTTGCTTTAGGGCTGGTTCACTAAGGGCTCGACTTGTTCTTCATCCTTAGCTCTGTCGTCATCATCTTCATCATCGTCTTCACTTTCATAAAAATCTTTGTCGTCATCTTCGAAGTCAAGCGATTCCAAATTGCTCTCTTTGGCGTCATCGGTTCCTGATTTAGCTTCTTTGTCGTCATCGACCACACTTCTACATCATCATCATCACCATCATCACAGTTCCGACTGTGACCTTCATCGACCGTTTCTTCTTCATGGATTGCCTCAGCAGTCTTTCCATTTGTCGTCTCCTTCCCACTTGAAGGGTGCTATTTTCATATTCATAATCAAATCGACGCTTATTTCTGGTCCGAAATCCCATGTTTTGTTTCTTGGTCTTTATAGATGTACCTGTAGGTCAGAACTTCTTCCTCATCTCGCCCGTAGATTTACAAACCCACTTCTTTTTGCCCTCTCAGCTGACACTGAGGAGAAGTCACGTCCACCTAAAACACCGCCACGACCTCTAAAGCCAAATTCGGAAGAACCATCGTGCTATTTGCACCCTTCTGATTTTCGTCTTTATCGTCCTCGATAGGACCCGTAGAATCTTCTATGAATTGCATGGCCATCAAAGCTCATATTTTCTGAAACCTGGGTAATTAAACCTCGTGGTAAAATTTGAGTTTTTTAAAATTTTGTCTTACGTCTGTTTTCACCTGTATCACCTGTATCACCTGTAGTCCCGTTGATCGTCGAGTGACTCGAGCGGGCGCCAGTAAATCCTCCATTTTTCCCTATCGCGTGCAAGAGTAGCTCAGTGGGTTGTGCTCGCTTTAGGGACTCGTCGAGCATCATATCTCTCTTCTAGGCTTTTCGTGAAGAACTCTGACCATCGGGTCGGTGGTCTTCCTGCAGTACGTTTGACATCCCGAGGAATCCAGTCACTAACAGCCCTTGTCCATCGGTTATCATTCATACACATTACGTGTCCGGCCCACCTTATCTTCGACTGTTTGGCGTATAGAACGGCATCTTTGATTTTCGATCGTTGACGTCTGTTTTAGTGCAAAAAATTCGAACGAAGCACTGTTGTATATCACTACAAAGGCCATTTTATGGTCTATATTATTGGGTTGAAAAATAAACTGTATTTCTGACAAACATCAAAAGGAGTTTAAAAATTGAGACGCGATGACAAAATTTTCCACAAACCTAATTTTATGAATTCAAACGCGGCGTAATTCGCCCGAAACTTTAATGGGCTGTGAAACTTTAGTTTTGAAATGAAAGCAAATTAAAACAACGCTGTTAGAGAACATGTACAAGAAGTCGTTGTAAACATCATAACTGTTCCGGAGCATCTACAGAAAATCTGGAAGTCGAGACATCTCGATAAGTCGATGCTGTCGTTGAACAACCGATCAGCGACCACATTTCACGAAACTCGCACTGGAAAAGTTGAACGAGCTTGGCTATGAAACTATGCCTCAGCCAGCATACAAGCGGCATATCTCGCATACGGACTACCACTTCCTCAGCCGAGAACTTCTCATGCGAGAAATGCTCTAGAAACCATATAGAGGCCGAAACTGAAACTGTCTTCATTGACATCGCTCCGAGTACTTCAAAGTTTTACTCAACCGGAATTTGCAAATCTGTTTCTTTGGCGGACGGAAATCTATGGATTTCAGTGGTTTTTATTCCGATTAATGAAATTTATCCTCAGCTGAGATATACCACTGTAAAATGCAGATTGAAATCCTGCATTAATTTCCGAATAACTTCATAGGTGCAATGAGTGCAAAAGGATCAGATCAATATCTCCTACTGCTCCAAAGTTTTTTTGACTTCCAACTCCTCAAATTCTCTAGTAGTGGTGAAATTTTCGGCAATCTATGAGAAAACCAGCACTCACGTGAACGAAATTTACAGCGGACCTGAAAATATTCGAAGTTGTCAGAGTAGATCAACCTCACCAATTTTATGAACCACACAGGAACCATGCTATCCAAATGCCCTAGCGCTCATTGCGGTTTTCGTCTCCTCAGTGCCTTGAAAGGTCAAGTTAGTTTTTTGCATTGCACATAGACGGTCATATGGGCGGCTACGAACTAGCTGGCGTTTTAGGGTACTCGGAAGAATTTCAATTACGATTACCGATTTCTCTAGACTGGCACTTCTTAAGCAGCGTTTTATAGCTGCACTTAGTTCGTTTGAAATGAACACTAGAGTCATCGTTTATGGGCTTAGACTTTCTTCTACACCTATCCCGAGCTACAGTTTTGTAACCATTAAAAATGACTATTTGGCGTGCCAAGTTTGGGGAATCGTCCCTCTACTCCTGTGCACACGGTGGTGGCTGTTCGAAACATGTTTCTCACAAGTGCCCTTTTCGTTTGAGAAGGATGAGAGGAGAGGTAATGGACCAAATTGTTTTTTCTACTTGGCTTTCGGTACCACTTCGTAATGCAGCCGTTTTCTGGTAAGCTAATTTGCACGTTCAGGAATGGAAGCCATTTTCTTTTCGTTTTTCTCGGTGAACTTAATATACTCTGACAGTTCGTTCAACAGCTCGAAACATTTGTCAATTTCCTCTTATGATGAGAAAATGGCAAAGCGGTAAAATAACGGCCTGAGATCGGTTACTGGTGCTTGTACCTTGCACATAAATGCAATGGCAAGGCTTGGTGCCAGTCGCTGTCCCATTGCCAGCGCTCTCAACTGACCGTAGCACTTTGCGGACCATCTAACGAATGAGCAGTTTAGGCACTCCTTTAAGAGCTTCATCAACTGCTGAATCGAGAAACCATACATGTTTATTGCTCCATTTTGTATAAGGAGCCCGCGAATGGCTTGCATTGATGAAACATTCGACACGTTTGTGTAAGCTGTGGCAACGTCGAATGTACTCAGGGTACTTCGTGTTACTTCATCATCCTATTTTTTGCCTTGTTTCTTATTTGTTTTGTTATCGTTCTTCGTTTTTCATCATATTCTTCCGGCTCATCTGTTGGGGTTTCAATAACTGAAAGTCGCTTTCAATCAACTAGCACTCTGAAATGGTTATGAAGAAGGTGGAGGTGTGGAGGAGAGTGAGGCATTGTATTCCGATTGTTCATTGCCCATTGCTTTTTGCATTCGAGAGGCGATTATCTGTTTATGTTGTAATTCTTGAAATAAATGTGTTTATACTTTTTTCGTTGTTTTGGAGCTTCAGATATTCCTCTCATACTCCAGTAGGTGAGAAATTGCATACGGTGGCTTGTGGGTTAATTACCTCTCGTGGTTTTCAGTATGAAAACCGACTCGGAAGAGCCGTTTAATATTTGTGATGATCATCCGGGAAGGTAGTTGTGTTGTCTTGTGATTCTAGAAAATTTGCTTTTGACAAGGAATTGTTTCAATATCTCATTGAGGATGGAACACCACTCCGTGTGCTTAGAGCCAACTTCTTCCAGGAAATGAACCAATTCCGTGGTTACGAGATAATGAAACAATTAAAGAAAGCCTCCCAAATCTTTTCAGGTGGGGCGCTGTAGGGAAATAGCGAGGATCTCAATATTATCCGCTCCTTTGACAGATCAATTGGACCACTGACCCTTGTGGTTCTCACATTAATACAAAAAGTACATGATTTAAGAGTGCATGGCTGCAAAATCAATTCGTCCGATGTCCGATGTATTTGTAAATTATTAAGCGTAGAGGTTAGCTTTTTTGGCCTCCTATCTGATTCGATCTGGATTAAACTAGCTGTTGAATGACTACGGTGCGGTAAAAGCTCTAAAATCCACTAAAGTGAATACGGACACTATAGTGCTCACGCAGTCGTTTGTGCCAAGTCGCTATGGACACTAGTGTCATGGGTTCACCATTCACCCCAAACATTCATGATCGAGATTTTTTCTTTTTTTTTCAGTTTATCTGAAATGTACCGAAAAAGCTGCTTTACCCACTCCTAGTTTATCTGCAAGATCTCGAGCCGATGTTCTCGAAACCGCTTCAGTTTCCCACGTCGCTTATCTTCAGTACTTTTATCCTCTTTGAAGACAACCTACCTTCCACCCACATCTCGTTAACTTTTACTAAAAAATTCCTGAACATTGCAACCTATCTGCACAGGTTGACGAGTTTTTTTGTAGAAATAACTTCCGCATTCACCTCATTTTCATCCTAACAGTTAAATTACAAAAAACACCACATATATATTAAGATGTGGGATCAATAAAATGGTGTACAGCATTAACAATGCGTGAAGTTTTACTGAAAAACAAACCTCCAAAGCGTAAAAAGACGACGCAATACGAAATGTTCGGCTAACTGCAATTCGATACATTATTTTTGTATCTTATTTTTATTCCCTAGAATTCATTCCTAAGAAAACATACTTGTAATTACGTCGCCGACTCAATTGAACTCAACGCTTAGCGTCAATGGTCCACTGTCGTTTGTCCTCTGTATGTGGTATCCGTCCCCGCATCGAGTCGAATCTTCTTCCGTGAAGCACCTCTCGAATGAGATAGCCACAACCAGCAGTGCTCTTTTACGATGGGTCTCGATGATAATACGTATAGGTTAATAATAATTTGTTTTCCAATGGATAACCCATCCTGCAACAGTCGGTTTTGTTAACTAGCAAACAGTGAGTTGCAAAGCAACGTTACTGACAACTGTGGACCATCGACTTGGATAATCGGCTTTGATGAAGACGAAGACGCCGAAACATTGACCTAATAAACATCTTTGTCAACCACGTGTTAGCTTGACAATCCAAAAAGGTATTGATTATTACTACCGAGGTTAAACTACGGTCGGTTTGAAAACACTGTGCTTTACATGAGTACATTATCATGCACTTGAAAGGAAGTCTGGAATATTGTGCAATATGTCCGAACTGAGTGCTCATGAAGAAGGGCATAATTTCCGGAGTTATGTACTAATTTCCCGACAAGCTATGAGTTACTCATCGAATAACCACTCAAATTCACATCTGTGGTACGCAGCGGTGTTGAGCCATCTCTTAAAGATCAATACAGTAGTTTACATCAAAAGCCGGAAATACTGATCAACACAATTTTTTCATTCCTATTTCATTTCCATTAACTGCAACAAGAAAAAAGATGATTGCTTGAAAGTGGATGTTTTCCATGCGACTGAAATTTAGGTATTAAGTTTTTACTAGCGCGCGTATGGCGCACTGGTCGGAGGCGCCACTATGACACACATGTGGAATCGATCCCTGCGTCCATGGCCCATCATGCCTTTATCACTTCGAGGTCGGCAAATTGGTACCATACTTGTCTGGGAGGATTGCAGCACTGGCTCGATACATCGGCAGGCCACCGCGAGTCATTGTAAAGGTCAGATATGCATTCAATCACCTCCAACGATACTAAACGATGTCGAATGCATGGTGGTGTTTTAGTATCCCGTGCGAGGATAGCGACTTTTATATCAAAATCGTCTCCGCTATGCTTTTGTATCCTATGCGTGCCTAGTGGCGTGCCTTGTCTTGCTTTTGGTTTGCCATCTAGGTGTTCTTTTACGCAGGTACATAAAGGTCTGCCCGTTTCGCCAATATATTCGTCTCCGCAAGTACCACAAGAGATCAGGCATATCGTGCCTGAACTCATGCAGTCACCGTCCCTGCCATAAGGGCAGATTACGCAATTTTGTGTTTCACATAGACGGTCATACAAGCGATTACGAGCTAACTGGCGACGAAGAGTATTCGGTGGTATTTCAATTATCGCTACCGATTCCTCTAGATCTCCCTTCTTAAGCATCGTTTTCGATCAATCGATCAAGTCAGCGTTTTTAATCTTACGGAGTAGAGGAGAGCCATTTCGCCGATCTTGTAGCAGTGGAAGGCTTGGTGAGCTCGAGACAAACACCAGATGTGTATTGCAGGGCGCATTTAGTCAACATGCCACATCCTCACTGTTGTTTCTATTAGCCACATAAATTCACGTGGTTCTGATCTCCATTGATGTGTGTTCCAACAATACAACCGCTCTGATTTTACGTCTTAATAACGAAAATAAGCAGTCGAAGAATGCTGCTTTTGTCTTTCTCTTTGTTTTTTGATTTCGTTTTTTAGGGAGCAGGGAAGTGTTCTTTCCTTTACTGATTGCATGCGGGTGGAACATAACCGGGTGAAATGACATGTAGAAATGTTCGAAAACCTTATTGACATAGTTAAACGGAGGGATCGACTATCATGACGTGATTTGCCGAATAATGGCTTCTACATTTTATTATTGTTATCCTACTTCAGGCTATCCATTCAGTTCCATGTTAATAAATCCGTTCGGTATGCCGTCATATGGAGGTCTTGGAGGTATTTATGGCGGTGGATACCCGTACAGTATGATGGGATACGGTAGGTCATGTCTTGACAATTTCCTGAACTAAAACTTTGATTTACATAATATCTTCGTGTACTTTATCAGCAGTGTTTTGTATAGACGATCCATCGACCCTAAACGCTTATGGCATAGGAACTGGAATGGGTTACGGTGGTTATGGACTCTATGGAATGATTAATGGATTAAATGGATTGAACGGAATGAACGTGATGAATGGTTGATGTGGGATGAATGGGATGAATGGGATGAATGGGATGAACGGAATGAACAACATGCTTGGAATCGGGTCAACCATAAACAATGGCAACACGCTGAGAAACTCAATGTCAAGGATCGCAGGTTCGTATAGGTTCTACAAGTAAATAAATCCAAACATCTGCAATTATAGATTTGTTTAATACTAATATTATTACTGTTATCACTCGACCTAACACGTATCCCAACACAACTTGCATTGCCATCACTTTTTATTTACTGCCTACTTCTATTTAATGGAAGGTCACAATGGTGCCGAGATATTTGCAAAACTACGGACCGCTGGTGTCTGCGATGAGAACCGAAAACACTGTTATAGCTCTTTCATTGTTTTCATTTCCTCACACACAACGTCCAATATGTTCTTGGAACTTTTGCGTGCGGGTTCGGCCACTGCTTAAGGATTTTTTCGTCTTCGTCACGAATGTCGTTGAATGCTCATCGAGTCAGTGCTGCCCGAAAACATTAGATAGCCGCAATGAAGAGTTCCCATGTGCACTGGAGGAAGTCAACTTGTCGCAGACTAGCCTAGTACCAATTTATTCACCTCAGATGGTGGGCCCAGAATGGTGTAGAACTAGCCGAGTATCGACAACGGCATCTTCCTAGTATCCGACTAATGAGTTGAACAACCCCCAGTTTATGGTGGTTCTGGAGCTTCAGTTTTTGAATTTAGCGGCTTTTTCTCCTTTCTGCGAGAAATAAAACCTTGCACGAAGTAGACAGTGGTATGATCCCGTGTAAGCTTTTGGGTCAACAGCGACATCGGTTAGGCAAAACTTTCTATTTACTGTGATGTGGTCTATTTCGTTATGGTACTCTCCATTAGGAGATTCCCACTTCCATCGTTTGAGCTTATTTGTTGGAGGCGACTCCTAACCGCCTCCCATATACTTCCCTGTCACTTGATTGCAGGCTTTTGGCCGAATTGACTCGTAGAATACAATCCGCATAAAGTGAGAACGCACCCACACACGCATGCATGAATACGCCTAGCAAATACAGAAAGTATGTGCCAAATCGGCGCAGTAGAAACAGGAAGTCCATCCCCTGGATCCACCTTCGTCTCAGGGAAGCAAGGGTCGCATGTATGGTCCATAATTAATACCCTATCCGCCACCTGGGGATATATATATGTATAGTTTATAAAAAATTATGTAGACTTTTACCGCGAGAAGTCCAAAAAAGACCAATAAACCAGTGAAAACGATATTTTTCAGCAGTTACCAGCTTATGAAGAACGTTTCCAAACGAACAGAACTTCTTTAGGTTCGCGTACACGTTTTGGAACATCCAACCATGGATGCAACAACGGAGGTGGGTGCAATACTGGTGGATGGTTGGCAGCTAGGACACTCAAGAAATCCTAACTGGTCTCTTAGAATGTATGAAACTAAAGTTTCAACTACAATCTCTGCGTGATGGCCGATATGATTAATTTTTGTCGCAGTCTTATTTGTTGACGCCGATTATTACGTTTACTTTTATGTTTCGAAGGTAAATAATCTTATCCTTCTGCGTGAATAAAGAAATACTGGGTACTCCAACTGAATCTAGTTTTGATTCTGATCTAGTGGTTCGCCGTATTACCGTACTTTAAGATGTTTCTAAATGTGAAGGTGTGATTAGCCACTGAAGTATGAAGTCGTCCTCGTCCATTCAAAGTTATTGGAGATGAGGATCCCAATATTACTACCCTAATGACCGCCTATGTTAACCTATGCCATGACAGAGCTTGGCGAGTTACCTTTGGCGAACAATTCGTCTGAGGCAACAAAAATAGTATGATATCAAAAAATTCGTGCTCTTCATGTACCATGGAGTTACCTGAACCCACTCATCACCTCTGATAATCAGAGATTGGTAATATAATCGAATAATATTTGTTCACTTTACTCCGTGATAAATAGAATTCTGTACTATTTAGATGATAATTATTATTCAAACATATTTGTTCTGTTTACAAAAAATAAGAAGTAAGGTGTTTTAAAGCAATAAACGATAATGTTGCTGAGATACTTGTAAAATTGAGAGACAGGTGAAACGAAGGATTCACAAGGTGTGGTGGTGCACGCGTTAGCCCCGGAAAAGATAATAGTTTGTTCGGTTCCCACCACAGACGCCAGCGGTCCGGAGTTCTGCAGATACTTCAGCAACATTATGGTCATATCACATAATACATTCCCATTAAAAATTAATGGGTAGTAAATAAAAATTGGCAGCAATAAACAATTTTTTGGAAGACTTCAGCTTTCACCAAAATCATCACTTCTTTTGAAACACTCAATGATATCACGGATGAGCAACGGATAACATTGGTCCTCAAGTTGGCGTGAACGAAATATTACATCTATATTATCTGTTTTGCCGTTGCTCATCGAATCGCTCTAGAGAGAGCCAGTAAATCTTCCATTTCCCCGTGTCGCGTGCAACTCGTGGTGATGGATAAAAGTTTAGTTCAACACTTTAATAGCTCTTCTTCGTCAATCACGACAGATTGAGCGGACTTCGCCATATTTTTCACTAGTTAGTGTTTTGTAGGTTGGGCAAGAATTCCTTTCCCTAGCGTCTCAAAAGCCGTGTTAGGGCTTTACCAGTTCGTAATCACTTGCCAGCTAGTGATTAGATTACTGCTACTATGGTATCTATTCTTGACAGTGAAAGCAAACAATGAACTTTGTTCCAGTTTGGGAGATCCTGTTAAGGATAACTTTTCGCTTGACACTGTGGCTCGATACCTAGGAATAGCGACAATGAAGCAGTAAACTATTGGGGTTTCACTATGGTGTCATAGCAGAGTATCTTTTACTTTTTTTTTACATGAACCTTCATTAAATCTGTTGTTCGGATCCCAAACCGTTTTGGATTCGATTTTCTTCGAATCGAAAGATTCGTTTTTTTTTGCGTTCGTCATTCACAAAGGGCTTCAAACATTTCGAATTTTGTTTTGGCTAGTCCTTAAATAATTCGTATTCTTTATGAATGTCCTAGAACACTGATTCTTCCAGCAACCTTGGAAATAGCCGAACTAAGGCGTTTTCACATGGACTGGAGAACAGCGTTGGGAATCACTATTTTTGTTCGATGGACTGCATCACTATCCACTACGCTGCGCCCTTCTTTATCAATCGATAGGCATGCGTTCCATTGCGGACATGTCGTCGCCATGTCTTCACATGATCATAACACACATTGTTGTCAATCAGTAAGCATAAGTTTGTTAATAAGTGCATGGTCATCATGTTAAAACACGATTCTGATAAATAGAATGATTGCATTATCAGCAGTTTTATGCAGTAACATTTGTGGAGGAGGAGAGTTTCATTCTACGAAGTGGTGGCCATGGATGCCGTGGTGGGTTACTTGTATCTTCCATTTTCATGGAGAGGTTTTCGAAAGTTTTCATTAATTTTATTCCGGAAATTATTTATTTTTTATTTTTGTTTTGCACGACCCGTCTACACGTCTACCGTGTGGATTCCAGCACTAATCGCATTCAATTCGTTTCCTCGCATTTACCATCCACGAATATCTTCCAACTTTACGTGTGGCTTCGGTCCTTCCTTGAGGATTTTCTTTTCATCTCAAATGTTAGAATGCTAGTCAAGCAGTTCCCCCTGGAGTTCTGAGATAGCCGACCTGGAGCGTTTCCTGTTCGATATTGCAGAGAGTGATTTTTTTTCCCCAGACAAGTCCGGTGCCAATTTCCCAGTTATAGGAAGTAGTTAACAGATATGTTGTTGTGAGAGAATAATTATGCATCCTTGAAGTCCAGTTGGGAAGCCACATCAGAACTCATCACCACTAAACTTTTTTTTCTTCCTTTTTTCCCCTGTATTGTGCTCGTTTTTATGTGGTAAAACATTTTACATCCAGATTTCTGAAGACAGAGCTGCACTGTTGCGTCAAATTGGAGGCACAAATCCTAAAGCTCGTGTGCGTTTCATGATTATTTATGGTGGTTATTTCTTTAGTAAATTTATAAAATTTCGTTCACCTTCACTTTTTAGTTTCACAGCAAGCAAATGATGGATGTTAGGAAGCACGTTAAGAATCTGTCGGTCCGGTACTTATCAACGATCATGCCAACCAAGCATACTCTGCACAATTTCATCGTTTTACCTTTGTTTCAAGAAGGCCAGGTAGAAAAATTACAAAACTTTCGAAGAATTCCTTAAGGACGTGTCATGCATGTGTCGACCTTTTTAAGTAACGTAGAAGTAATCGAAAGCATATTTGGCTGTTATAGTGCCTTCGAGCGTAGCTCTTCCCCATGTGCCAGATGGAGGATTCGGCGAAAACCAAAAGCGACCTCATGCTTACCTAAGACACTCATAGATCCAGTGAATGGACGACTCCCTGATTCTGTTACGCAGATTTGACACATACTTTACGTGTTCATAGAGAGATTTTTCGACCAGAAGCATGTGGTAAGATAAAAGGGAGGTGTGCGGAAGGAGGATAGGATTCACTTCCAATAAATGAGTTTCTCGTCTACTTTAGGGGAGAGTGACAGGCTACCTGTGAGTACATCCATCTCCACTTTTAGAGCACAGCAAGCTATACGTGGGTGTGAAAAGCTAAAAACAGTAAAATGAGCGGACCACATTACTCTCACACCGCAGGGGCCTCCGAGACGAAAGCGAAAGGTAGAACGAGTGCCGAAAGCCAGCAAAATTCTCAAGGCCATTTTAGGCTGCCTTCTATCTACAACGCACGAACACTTGCATCTGAGTCCTTAATAAACAACTTGAAAATGCAGAGAAGAAAGGCAAGACATCACCTTCTGTCACACCGGAAAAGCGCTATTCCTCGCAACATGCGACTGTAGAGGAATCGGCAGAGCTAGCTTTCTCATTAACACGAGTGTAGCCATGAACATCAATTTATTAGAGCAACTATCAACCTGAATCGAACGTTTGCGATTAAAAATATGTGGATCAATACCGGCTTTGACAGTCTTCGTCGTCTTCGCGCCGGCATCAAACTATGACGAATAAGAAGTCGAAGCGTTCTAGATGGACTTGGAGAAATTCTACAGAGAAGACCATACATTCTTTAAGGTCATCACACATGTTAACGCTAAGATTAGGCCCAGAAGAACGTCTGAGAAACGTCACATTGAGACCCACGGATTAAAAAGGAACGAGCAGTGTGAGCGGCTGTCTGAGTTTATCATGACGACCACGATCACCCATGATAATTCGCAGTTATGGAAGTCACATCGTCAACATTGGACGTGGAAGCCTCCCGATGGAGAACACCATAGCCAGCACCTACTCCAGAACCATCAAAAACTGGGATCTATTCAAGACGTTAGTCGGCTTTTGATAGAAGGCCTTTATTGATAACATCTGAGGGAAATACGATTGGCTGATTCAACATCTCACGCTATAAAAGCTTCGAAAGTCAACAAAAGATGTCTGTCTCAGAAACACTCAAGCTAATACGCCAGCGTGGAATAGCACTAGCCACAGCCAACCGCGAACTCACGTCCAAACCTGCAAAACAACGAAGACAGGTAATAAAATAGAATCTTAAAGTGAGTAGAGCAAGAATTGTGGTCGAACCTGGGTGACTAGAAATCTATCCACAACGCCCACCGTTACTTGGTTGCACTGTGCCGATCACGAGGAACAATTAAACTTTCCAGAAAGACAACAAAGGAAATAATTCACGATTACTTCTTGGATCTCTTCAATAGACCTCCTACCCTCATCTTAAAGAAAGGAATATGGATATGCTGTTATATCAGTTCTACCCTTCGAATCCAGGCATGCTGTTTCTTCGGTGAAAAAACGAATAACATCGGGATAGCACAAGATAAGATCTGAACGCCTGAAGAGCCTTCCGCCAGTTCTTATAAACACGGTTGTTCGGATCTTTACATGTAACATGTTTAAATGCAAGGTACCCTACCAGTGAGACCGTACTGTTGTTCAAGAAGGATGACTTCCACTTTATCGGTATCACCCAATCTGCTTGTTGTCTGTGGCCTACAAACTAACTTTACACTCCAGCCTTCCTAAACAGGATTGACAAAACGGTGGACGAAGAACAGCCATGAGAGCAAGCACGGTTTCGAAAAGTATCCAGTACGATGGACCACATCCATACAATAACAAAACTCACTGAAGTGTCGCAAGAGTACAAAAGACCGCTCTGTCTCATTCTCATTGATTTGAAGATAGCTTTTGCCTCAGTTTAAATAAAAGCATCAATAGAAGTGTTGGACAACTATTTAGTCCTCGCTCAGTCTAAAAGGTTCTTCGTGAGCTACATAGAAATTCCACAACCAAAATGTCACCGTTGTATAACTGTTTTAACATCGACGTTGAGAGAGGTGTTAGGAGAGGAGTTACCGTCTCGCCAAAATTACTTGTCACCACCCTCCAGAACGTCATGCGAACACTGAATTAGGACAACATGGTAGTGGAAATCGATGGCCAGAAATTCCACTTTCTTCATTTCCCTGATAACATTGTTCTTCTAGCGCCAAGCATTAGTCAGGTGTAACACATGCATGCTGATCTTGATAACACCTTTGGAAAAATTAGTCTTCTAATAAATCTCGCAAATACGATGTTTATAAGGAACGTATGCGCGGTTCACACTCAACGGAATGAATATCTCCGAATGGTCGTCCAGTTGCTTCTGTCTTGGTCGGGAAATCAAAATGAGGGACGGTTTGGTCCCAGAGATGGGCACAAAAAAAAGAGTAGCCTGGGAGCTTTCAATGTCATCGAAGATGTAGAACGAAGGACACTGATTCCTTGCCCATCTATTCGCCTCCGCCATTCTTTCTGCCTTATCTGCGTCAGAAAACTAACCTCGGCGTAAACGAGATGAAAGATCACTCAGGGTTATTGAAGGCGTAGTCGAAAGGACAATGGTAGGAGCATCCCGTGCCACACAGGTGAAGAAAGGAGCCTGAAGCTCCGACCTGTGCCAACGATTAAAAATCAAACATGCCGTTCTGTACACCAAACAGTCGAAAATAAGCTAAAGATAAGGTCGACGTAATGCGTTAATGCGCTTACGGATGCCCAGAAGCCCTTAGTGACTGGATTTCTCGGGATGTCAAACGTACTGCAGGAAGTCCATCGATTCCATGTTCAGAGTTTTCCACAAAAACCTTAGAAGAGAGATATGATGCTCAACGAGTTGCTAGAGCTAGTAGAACCCATTGTGCTACTCTTTCGCACGTAGGCGAGAAATGGAAGACACTTGCGTCCACTTGCATCACTCAACAATCAGGAGGACGAAAAGTGGCAGGTGAAAATGTCTTGTGGTAGCCCACCAGTGAAGGTAGCCGATTCGGACTGAGGAGTAACTCAGTTGGCCCAGGGTGAAGGATCGAACCAACAACTACATACGTAGTGCTCCCACCTCCTTGCAACTGCGCTCATCATTCACTTCTTCAGTCTAGATACCCACATATGGCACCTTTCGTCAGCTATCTGCAGCGAAAATAAGAAGAAATTGCTAATGGTATAACCGTTAAAAAAATTAAAGCCTTTTTACCTGGGGAAGATGCCCATAGTTTATTGAACTTCATTGTCTTCGGAATTCCAGGACATCCCAATAGACAACGATGGACGTACAGCCATTGTACTTGCACATGTACCATCGTTAGAGCAAATGATTAAGTCGTGGTACGAAAGAATGGAGAACGAACAACAAGAAAAGGAAAAGCGAATGCAACGGAAAGCTGAAAAGCGCGAAGCTCCACATGAAGGGTCAGCGCGGTCGTTCTTATAATCGAGTTTTCAGTCCATTTAACAAAATAACAACCACATTATTCATGAGCTTTCCTTTTTATCTCGTTATTGTTGTCGTTCTTGCCTTTCTAGGATTCACCAAATATGCATGAAAGGCTATATCGGGCAACCTTTTTGGTTGAAAATTAAAAAAAAACTGTGGTGCTTACGAACTTACTTAACACATAACGGTCGGTGGGCATTCTATACAGTAATGGACAGGGAGCCGAATGGTCGGCTCTTTTGTTACGACTTGGGTAAGCCTTAACATAGTTACTCTGAGGAAGCGCGGAAACGCCTCTTGATCAACAACCAACAAAACACCAGCTAAGTGGGAATCGTGGGTGAGAATGCTGCGTCCTCACAATCATTCGTGAACTGCTTGTTTAGATAATTGCCTACTTAACAATGATAGAATAAAAGAAATAAGGTACTTGTATCTGCTTTGCACTGTTTGCTCATCTATAGATTTCAGAACAGAACATGGAAAACGCAAACGGCGCTGTCCACAAAGCAAAGGCGTCGAGTGTTCGAAAAACGATTCACAGAACGAAGTTTGCAAGAACACAAATGAATCTCAGCCTTCTGTAGATAATAACATGGCGTAAGTGATTACTTCTAGATACACTGCAGAGTAACGTGCTTGTTGGTTACTAAACAATTCTGTTGTCTGTCAGAAATCAAGCCACCACATCCAGTTCCAATACAAGGAGTGGTGAAAGAAAAGAGCCTTCTAGTGAATTCGATTGTGAGTCTTCTTCAATGTGTGACGTGTCCACCGTCGGAGCAGTGGAAGAATGCGAGAACGTAGAATGGGAGAGTAAGTGCTTTGTTACCACGTCTTTCTTGTCTTTTCATGTATTCCCTTGCAGATAGCCCTCCAGTACTGTATGCTATGAATTCGTCGCCATATGACAGCGAAAGAGTTCTAGACCCTGAAATTAATAAAGAAGAGTTTGCTGAATCAGGCGGTGAAGATTGGACGTGCCCTACTCATCCTTTTTCTGTTCATCAGGTGAATACATATGTATATATATATATATATAAATATATTTAATTATTTACATATATATATATATATATATCTTATCTCTTTTATTATTCATTTATTACGTGCCCGAGCGTCACATGTACCAACCACGCTGTGCTGATTTCGACAGTTCTTTCATTGGATTCGTTTTCTCGCATCCGCCATCCACAAAAGCCTTCGAACATTTTGCGTGCTGTATCAGTTTCTGCTTGAGGATTTATTCTTCGTCACGAATGTAGTCCTATGCTGCTTTAGTCGATCCTCCCCAGAAAACTGACATCCAGCAGTGGCCTTGAGACGGATTTGAGGCTATTCGCTAATTCCGCTCAAAAAATTGTTGTTTCGGCGGTTTCACGAAAGCCGCTATTTTCGCTGTCGGTGGCGATAGCAGTCGAATTTTTTCATGAAGGCCTAATTCGCATCGATTCTGACAAGTAATGAATGCTCAGATATTTCGCTTTTTGCAGAAATTAGATCCTAATAACTATAAACGCCTCATATATACATACGTATATATTGTAGGAACATGAATTTGTCTATAGATGATGAAAAACCCGATCATCGGCAATAAACTTAGACAACCTATGCCTAGCCTTAAACCGACAATGCCTACAAGAAAAAAAGCAACACTGTAGAACCGATTTGTGCTGCCCGCATCAATCCCGCTGACAGATGATTGCTGATGGCAGCGTTAGGTAGAAAACTAGCTGAGAGAATCGCAGAGCAAGGGCCTCCGTGGCGCAGTATGTGATGCGCGAACCTCCAGAAAGAGAAGTTATGGTCTGGTGTCCAATAATCTGGCTAGGTGTCCAAGTTCTGCGAATATATCAGCATCGCTGTGGCTGTAATTCACATCATGCCTTGCCGTGAAAAATTATAGTGGACGGAAAATAAAAGGTTAACACTGTATTTACGATGTACGGATTGGACAAAAGATCGAAAGTTGAAGAGGACAATTTGACGACGGCGATGGTCGCAATGACATGTGTCAGTTATTTCTTTACCAGGTATCGTTGTTATAATAATTGGGTGTTGTTGATGGTTTTTTAAGCCTAGCATTTGTCATCTCTGATCTTTTCGGGAGAAAATAAAAGCCTTTGCAGGATGCAGTCACATCGGTGTCAACACTTTGTTACTTCGTTCTGGAAAATTCCGTATTGATTTATGACTATCACCTACACAGACGCATATTGGAGCTGAAACTGTTTTTCCTAGTCTTTTTTTCTTATTCATCCCTTGAGGAAATCAATAAGACAGATCATTAGTGGTTTCAGTAAATCAATAGACGTGACAAGAATGTTTTCGTTATATGCAGGCGAAAGCTGGTTAGAGTTGCGAACTTTATTGCTGCGTTACTTCTCCGTATAAGTTATTGCTTTTCTGACATATCATCATAAAGCCGCCATACAACATTTGCCTGAACAGGGCCTGTTTTAGCTGTTTTTGCCCGTTTCTGAGCTCTAAAAGGCTGCCGCTATTCGAAATTTGCCTAGAAGGAAAGTTGAATAGTAAACGCATGCATGACCAGTTCTTATTGCCATAGGCACAGGGCCACCTCTTTGTCAGTTTTCAGAGACTGATGATTTGGGAGGTTTGTCCAGCTGGTTTCATCATTTTCTTCTGGAGGAACAAATCATATTTTTAAAAAAGAGAATCTCACCCACATTTTGTTTTAATGTCTTACATATCTTCATGCTGTTTTCTTAAAACTAGCCTTCCAAAGGTATGCCGACTCATCGTGGCCGGGAGGTATTATCGAGTGTCGCGCTGCGATGTACAGTGGAGAGATTCATCATCCTGGCAAGGTCTCCCAGCCTGAGAAGAAGCTCAACGGTTCCCATCAGGAAGCCCAGCTAAAAGTAAACTAATGCCATGGTCTGTCACCGTCGTGTTATCAAACTAGTCGTATAGGTGGCAAATCTCCCTCTAATCCACAAGTGGGTCACTACCTGTGGTGGTGACGACCCGAGGTAGATTTTTGCCAGGATGACCTGAACTTGGGACACCAGGGAACCACAATGGCTAAATCAGCAAAACTTCGAAAAAATAAAATTTATACTGAGGCCCGCCCAACCAATGAGGACTGGCCATCCAAGTATCCAAGTTTTTTTTTTTAAATCGCTTCTCCAAGTTGGATTGTGCTCTGGACGTTATTTGTGGAAGATCCATAATTTTCCTCTAATTCGAAATTCGAAAGTCTCTTCGCTTCAGTGCTCGAAAAATAGCTTTTACTTCCAATTACGGTGGAATATTAATGTGTCTATTCCACGTTTCGTTTATCACCAATATTGAACGATGTTATTCTACGTGAAAACACACTCATACGATATCTAGGAACCTGTTAACGATGACAAGTCAAATACAGTTACTGCAAGCTCACAGCGCTACTCCGATCCTCCCGAAAACTCCAGCGTCGAGAGGGAACCTTGTAAGTGAAATTTGTATTCGGCCTAAGGTCCATAAATCTGTATGCACGATAAAGTTTACTGTCTACTTCTTTCATTGTTTCACTTCTTGTTGTTGGCAGATGTGAACGAAATGTTCAATTCGTCGTTATCAGACTTTGACCCAGAAGATATACTACAGATGGAGCGCCAATTAGCTAGTATTCAAGCGGCCAAGAAGGAACAGGTTGTTGAGGCAAGTTCCACGTGTTTCTTAACTCTTGTTCTTTCTTTATTTTTCTTTGGAACAGATATCTATAGTTTATTTATGGTAAGAACTATATTAAATAGGTAACCTAGTAAGTTAACGTATTTAAGAATCGAATTGAAGTAAACGACGATTATCTTCTCGAGTCTCAGCTCGCAGCATTTTATCTACAGAAAGAATTGAATGGTAAGATTATCTAGATTACATAATCAGTCACGGTGCTGGAACACCATTTCCTGCCTTCCAATCCATTCGTTTTAGTAATCTTTGTACATCGAACTCAAAATTACAAGGATGCTGAGATATCTGCAAAATTCTGGACAGCAGATGTCTTCAGTGGGGAACGAACGCGTTATTGCCTTTTCCGGGGACTAACGCATTCACCACCACATCTTGCAAATTCTTCGTTTCGCTTTTCTCGCAGCTGTGTTTTACAGGCGCTGTCGTCAATCACCCGTCAACGAGATTGCTCTGGTAAGCCCAAATCGCCATTATTTCCCAGTATACCCTGCTATTAAAATGAATAGGCAACAAATAAAAAGTGATTACATTGTGACTTGTACTACAGCTCCAGCTTAACTGGGTCCAATACCGATTTAGGCTCCCCGGATCAATCCCGTTAACGGTTGATTGCTGATGGTGCCTATAAAACACGACTAAGACAAAGGCGAAACGAAGGAGGATCCACATAGTCTGGTGGTGAATGCGTTATCCCCCAGAAAGGGTAATAGTGCGCCCGTTCCCCACAGCAGACACCTCCTTTCCTGAGTTTTGGAAATATCTCAGCATCATTGTAGTTATATTTGAAAGTAAACCATACCATGAAAAGGAATAAGCAGTGAATAAAAATGTGGTTACATTTGAACACCGAATTATTATTTGCCGGCAACTAAGAATGACCTAGGGTCGGATAACACTGTGGTAGTGATGTCGGTATGTCGGTCATCACGAGCATGGTACTAGATTGATTCCGTTCCGGGTCAACCAAGCCTCTCATCCCTCCGGGGTCGGAAAATTGGTGCTGGACTTGTCCGGGAAAAATCATTCTCTGCAATTCAATTGGAACACTCCAGCCCGGCTGTCTAAGGACTCCAAAGAGAATTTCTCGACCAGTATTCTATGAAATTCAAGATGAAAATGCTCAAGCAACAACCGAAGCCAAACGTCAACACTTGGAAGACCTTCGTGGACGATGGATGTGAGGAAACGAATTGGATGTGGGAAGTGCTGTGATCCGCACAGTAGACATGAAGACGGATCGAATAAGATAAAAAAAAAGAATGGCATAGAATATACTACATGTATTTTGAATATTGTGCAATTCTAACGTGTGAGGCTATGAGCGTGACTTTATGTAGTTCTCTGCGACGCATCCAGTTTAATGGGATTTTTTCGGTAGTCTATGTATAGACACGGCCACTTAATGATGTTTGAATAAGAAGTCGTTACTTAGTAACTTGGTGAGCCCTCATCACATCTCGTTTTAAGCGACTTTTCCACGCAGCGCGAGAGGTTCATAAATGGATGGCCTAAAATACCGTTCAGTCGTCACTCAGCCATCATGACGTCAATAATGCTGAGATATTTTTGCAAAATTCCGGACCGCAGGTGCCTGCGGTGGAGAATGAACGCTGAGAGACAGGCGAAACGAAGGACCCACATGGTGTGGTGGTGAACGCGTTACTCCCCGGAAAGGAAAATAACGCGTTCGTTTCCCACCGCAAACACCTGCCGCCCGGGTTTTTGCAAATATCTCAGCATTATTAACGTTATATTTTGCAATATATTCTGCTGTTAAGAAGAGTATGCAGTAAATAAGTTGATATCATGAGGTCCTCTAACTTTCGAGTTTCAGGAGAAGAAATGGAATCTATGGACGTATCGGAAGCCGTATTACAAGTGGAACCGTCATGTGCGACGAAGAAGGTGTTTCGTTTGAATAAAACTTGAAAAACTAACAATAGCTAAACTTTTATAATCTCCATGGAAGTGTAATGATTTTTTTGACTTCACTTTTTCTTTTTCGATATTGTCCATTTGCATCTGGGTCCAAGCAAAATTTCCATTTTTTCGAAGTTTTACTCGCTTAATTATTGTGGTTCCCTGGAGCCCCGAGGTTAGCCCAGCCAAGGTTTACGCCAGGTCTTCACCACCACAGGCAGTCGCGGCCTTTGCGAATCAAAGAGAGATTTGCCACCATGCGAGTAGTTCAGTACCAGAAAGGTGGTGTTTCCTCCTGAAATTCTGAAAATTCTTGGTATTCATCTACTTCTAGCTGGGTTTACGGATTGAAATGTCGGACTCCTTCTCAGCCTGGAAGGTCCTGCTGGAAGATGAATCCTCTCGCTGCACATCGGAGTGCGACGCTCAGGAACACACGCCATCCATGATGAGGCGATAAACCATTGGGAGGTATCTCCATTAGTACTAATCGGAGTTTGATTTAGAAGCCAATTCGCTTTAGTCCCTAATTTTCAAATTTCTTCTCGCGATGAAAGTTGAGGTGAAACGTTAACGCCGTCCCTAACTTTACTTTCTTTTTATACTTCATTTTTACAAATACATATTTGGTTGGAATAGGCAGGTGCTCTCTGTTCAGTATGTTGTGTTGACTGTAAATGAATAGCATCTAGGTGATCGAACCGGTAAAGGAGCCAACAACTACCCGTCCAACAGATCCTCCTCCATCGTCCTCGAAAGCGAAGAAAAAGCAGTCTGCTTCTGGCCGAATCAAGCAGAAATTACTGCAGCGCATAGCCGAAGGCCGAGACATCAATGTGAGCTCATTTGCGTCAGTTCCATTCACATCTTCGTATTTAAGTGTTGAGTTACATAAAAATTTTCCTAAATAGGGAACGAGATCATTCACTAAATAATGAAGATTTTTTAATGAAGATAAATTTTTAATGTTGCGAAGTTTTAAGTTCCACTGGATGATTTTCTTTCCATCTCAACTGAGTACATTCGCAATTTTGCGCATTGATTACGGTCCACGCGCAGTGAGAGATTTCGGGCAGTGCGCATTGGTCTGAGTGTATTTTTTGCTATTGCTCCTTTTGAGGCGCAAGCTTTCTTTCTAGAATGTCTTTGGTGTCATATCGGTAACGTCAATGCCATGGATGTTGTAGATTTATTTCTGGGCGCAGACTTTGTTTAAAATCTGTTTTGTGTTAAACTGACGAATTCTCTGCTACAAATTTCTGACGTGGTCTGAGTAGAGCTGATCATGCAATAAATTTTCTAGAATTAGCCCTTTACGTACAATCAATCCGCTCAAATGTAGTTCACAACGCACCTTCTTATGGCAGCTACTGAATCATATTGTAAAGGAATATTTCCGCATTTACTGCACTTAGTGCAACCATTAAGTTTAATTGGCATGTCTTCTAAGATAACTGCAGTCGTGATATTGCGATAAATTTTTGTCATAGTAAACACATCGTCCTCACTTTTGACACTGGACGGGTTTCTCGCTTAGCACAAACTTAGTCATCGTCTTAAAATTAGTAACAATTTCAAGAACGCTTCGCCTGTCTTGAAATCATCAGGATTTTCTCAATGCAGTCGCGATAGGTCCTACTTACGTTTATCAAAGCCTTCGGGAGGATAGAGGAAGGGGACCTTTGAATATCTTCAGGCTATGTGTGGGTAAGAGAAATAGAGATCCACACTGATAAGAAGAAAAAGCGTGCTTACAATGATGTTGAGATATTTGCAAAATTTGGACCTCAGACCAAACTCGAACTTGTGTCTACCCTTATTGGTGACTCACGTTTTACCCACTGCACCACTAAGGCACTTATTTTGCCTTTCTCGCAACCACTTTTCTATGTAACGGTTCCATCAGCAATCACCCGTGAACAGAATTAATCTGGTGAGCACAAATCGGCATTGAATCCTGTTAGGCCGAGGCTGTAGTCGAAAAGTAAAAAAGGCTGGCTGAGTGGCTAAAAGGCTAGTCATGGACTAGAATCTGGCGCGGGGTCCTGTTTTGCAAACATCTGTGTATCATAATGGTAGTATTTTACATCATACCCTGCCAAAAAAAAATACTAGGCTGTAATCTTAACCGTTTCTGTTTACTGCCTACTCTTTTTAATGGCAGGGTACATTGCGAAATATAACTTTAATGAAGCTGAGATATTTGCAGACCTCTGGGCCGCAGGTGTCTATGGTGGGGAACGAACGCGCTATTGTCCTTTCCAGGGAGTAACGCGCTCACCACCACACCATGCGGGTCCTTCGTTTCGCCTGTCTCTCAGCTAGTTCTATCGATCTTTTTGCCATCAGCAATCACCCAACAGCGGGATTGATCTGGGCAGCACAAATCGGCAATGAACCCAGTAAAGCTTTCCGCCTGTCTCTCAGCTACTTCTATCGATCTTTTGCCATCAGCAATTATCCAACAGCGGGATTGATCTGGGGAGCACAAATCGGCAATGAACCCAGTTAACCTCAATAGCGCGTTCGTTCCCCACCATAGACACTAGGCAGTAAATAAAAAGTTTACAATGAGCTTACTAAATCATCCATAATTTAGTGACTACGATCTGGTGGTAGTGAGGTATTAAGCTATTTTATTTGTCCATTATCGTATCATCTTCGTCTGTATTTTCAAATTGAAATCCTTCAGGTTTTCCTTTGATAGAGGGCACAAAAGATTCACGATTGTTCTCAATGTCTTCAAATTTTTTTAAACTTTCCATAAGGAAACCATCGAGAATGAAGTCCAATTCGTGTTTCATCTACATCACATGACTGACATGAACAACCCACTCCTGACCAGCAATGAATGGGTTTCCTTACAAATCGCCATGTTGAACTGTGCTTGTCACATGGAGTAGGAGACATAAAAATACTAGAAGTTAGCGAACTGTTCGTCGCAGATAGTGTGCAATCAATCATCTAAAATGATAGCATCATCGCCAAATAATAAGCGGTTTTTTTGACTAAACACAAAGGAGGAAAACTTTGAAAGATGGAAGCATGTATGGAGGCGGGAAATGTTTGGAAAGAGAAGACATGGAAATTATTATAGGCAAATGCATAGAGGTATGGAAATATAAAGAAGAAGAAACGAAAGAGGCCAGAAACAGTAGCAGGGTCATCTTGGATTGTGTTTGGGGGTGCATGCATTGAATTAAATGAATACCACGCTTGGCGAAAAAGTGGGTGTAGCAAGTGTATTGCACCAAGGGCAAAGTAGCCTTCGTTGGTGGATGTGTTTGAATTCCCCGTACGTGAATCGCGTATATGACGAAGGATCTAAGCCTCTGAGCTTACAAACAGAATTATATGATAATTCCAAGAAACTGAAAAGGTAAGGTAGTATCGAAAACTGTCACCGTTGTCCATCATCCTGCAGAATACATAAGGAACATCAAGCCGACGAGATAGAAAACCAACAAAAATGTGGCCGAACTGGGATCATAGGTACTGTTCCGAACACGATTTTTCTTAGGTTGATGCGACGAACGCTGCGGCCAGCGAGGATGATTATAGGAACACGTTCTGTTATCAATGTCGCATCGATTTCACATCATGTAAAGGTCTCTATCTCCATAATGTCAAGGTATATCGAATTCTTTTTTCTACGCCGTTTACTCTTCTCTTCCGAATCTTTCTGATTTCAGCAGCCACTTATTCGATCTTTCCAGATACACTCCGAAGGTGAAGTGAAGTGTGACGTGTGTTTGAAACCGCTGAAAAATCGTATTACTTTAATGAAACACAAGAAACTGCATTTGGGCGCCGAAGATATGAAGTGCACGTGTACTGAATGTGGCAGACCATTCAAGGTTCTGGAAGTTGCTGTCAGAAATTAGTTATACATACTTTGGTGAGAAAATATGACGTTCAAGGATTCAATTGCAGGATAAACGAGCACTCACTGCTCACATCACATACTCAAAACATATGACTGGTGTGCCGCAATTCAAAACATGAGCTGGTCTTCATCATAATGTTGTTGGAATTGGCATCTTCACAAGCTGTTGGTGCTCTCTAGTGTGTTCTAAGTAGTGTTAATGGTTCATAAAGCTGTTTAGAAAACACTGGGTTGTTCCTTAGAGTTAAAGATAAAAATTCTAAATGGCCAAGTTAGAGCTAGTTTAAACCAGATTTCTCGAAAGATGGAGTACTGAGAAGCTGGCCTTTTGTGTTTTTCTGTGCAAAGGGATGATTTGAAATTTAATTAAGGGCAGTGTATGATGGCAACAATGTCGATCAGCCCTTGAGGTCAATATTATCCTTCGTCATAACAAGGGCAAGAGTAACACAAAGAATTATGGCCGGATGGGGTTGCTTCGTCTTTTTGTTCAGACCACATTACAGCCGTCAATAACATTACGGAAGCTACACCGACACCTGTGTGCACCGTCTACAAAACTGCAAAAAATCTACGATCTATTTCTTCCAACATTTTGAAATAGTACCTTAATATCGTTTCACATGACGGTGGAAATTTGTAGCATAGGTTTTCTCTTAGCTAAGATTTCAGATGAAAATGTGGAACTGCTTAGAATAACTGGCATTCCCAAGAAAAAAATGCTGCCCTCAATCGCAGTTCAACGCTATGGACTACTCCATTCGTGATGAGGCGGTGTTACAGCCAGCGGTTGGGATCTGGGAGTTTTATTAGGGCTTTCTCGGAACTTCGGCGCAAGTTTTTCTAGCCAAAAAAGAAAATTACCAATCAGGTGGAAAGTGTGGAAAAACACCATTTGTAAAAATGCGTCGCTCAACAATGGTCCGTCTTCACACGCCATGCGGACTTCAGCACTGTTTGTCGGCTTTTGTTAAACGATCTATCGTATTCGGTTCTCAATGACTTGTATACTAGCGCTTATTTGATGGGAGGTGTGCTACCTTGTGACAGAATTTCTCGGAACTGGAAGGAATTTCCGTGATTATTACACCGACTATCCGAAGAATGAGACAGGAATGGAACGATGACTCAACATAAAAAAATATAACGTTATGTAATTACGCAAAAGACAGACATTCTGCAAACTAGCCATAAATAATCAATATATTTATCTATACGTTCTTATGAACTGATCCTGTTGAGATGATGCGAGGTTGGCATATTTGTCGTGGTTGTTGTTGCTGTTGTTGTTGTTGGTCGATGGCTGATGAACGTTTCGGCGATTTCGCCTTTCTCAGAACCGTGCTGTTACGAATCTGACGGGAGTCCCGGCTTAAAAGCACGAAGTGGGTTATGATACCAGAACAGGACTGTCGATGGAACATGTGATATTAGAGCAATTCTGCCGCATTAATGTAATCGTCAATGAGCTCATTAGAATTAACATTGGCGTTTTTGGAGAATTAATCACATGAATCGCACGGCTAAGGTTGGAGAATTGTGGACCAATGTCAATTTAAAAATCCTGATCGTCAATGCTCTTAAGTCGAACTGCATCAAAAACGGGGTTGGGGCGTCCTCAATGATGTGTTCTCCTTGGTATGATTATCGTTGGGATTTCAACGCCAACACGGCCCCCAAGAGGACGTCTCAAGCAATTCATATCGGAAATCTTTGATTGGAATGGAACGAGAAGTTTGATAATATCCGAGTTTGTCATAATAAGACTATTCGTGAAGACGAAAGTGATGAACCTAAATTCCCATGCGAAAATTGTAATTTCTGCAAGGTAATTGTTAACAAACAAGACAGAGATATCAATATTTGGTTGAGGAGAATCTCTGGGAGAACACCACGTAGACATCCACTGACTAGAATCGAGTGAGCGGGATACCCAAATTCCTCATGAGATGGCACTCAAGCAGAAGGCTACATTAGCTGCAACCAAGTATGTATCATCTAGATTACGAGTCTCCGAGTTTGTTACACTTTGCATCAAAAAAAGCTATAAATGACCATAGAGATTCGCTGTAGCATTGGAAAAGAGCATAAATAACACCCATCGAGACCTCACAAGTTGGAAGATCCACATGGGTTCTCTTCAGTGTATTTCAAAAGAAAGAAAAACGTTAGTTGTTCATGAATTCGACACTAATCTCTTCGAGTTCTGTGTCCAATGGTCCTCCTATCATTTTAGCAAGGAGAGCCATGCAGCTCTACCAGGCAATGAAAATCCACGGGAATCCCGTTGCTGCATAAATACGCCCTGAACAGTATCGGCAACTACTACTCGACAAGTCCATGTTTGAAGTAAGTTTTTTCCTAATTCGTCATAAACAGGATTGACAGAACATTGGTCTAAGAAAACTCACTTGTGTAAGTTACCTTTCAACGACACTCTGCAGATGTGAATCGTATCCACCACGA
This sequence comes from Angiostrongylus cantonensis, assembly GCA_009735665.1. NCBI lineage: Eukaryota > Metazoa > Nematoda > Chromadorea > Rhabditida > Metastrongylidae > Angiostrongylus > Angiostrongylus cantonensis. The sequence continues at coordinate 628,716 of MQTX01000058.1, forward strand.
CAACGGAACTACTAAAAGTAGAAAGCGCTTCCATGTCTTAATTTTTTCGACATAAAAGATGGGTTGAATTTAATTGAGACGGAAGGAGCAGTGGAGGTTTTTACACCTAGAGCACTCTTGCTAATAGGCAAAAGATCCTTTATGAGCTACTTTGCCACACAATAACTCTTACTTCACCCTTCTACAATGATATCATTGGTGTAAAGAATAGCTGCACATAGCTATGTCACCCTGCCAAATTTATTACCACTCTCGGTAGCATCACAAATTAATTAGACTGAGATAACGTTGGGAATGGTAGTCACGGTCTGGAATGGTCTGGAGCTGCGTCACTTTGCCGATTACATCGTTTTTATGACATTCTGTTTCAGGCAATGGAACAAGTAGTAGCTGATTTCGTGAGCACTTGCTTGCAAAAATTAGTCTTCGGCTCACTCTTATGGAAATGATAGTTATGCAAAGGATTCTTTCCTAATAATGCTCGTCCACGTTCGTTACGGATCCGGTATATCCAAATGCTACAGCTATGTGCATTCGAATTTATAAGTTATCACCACTTGTCGAGAGAGCTGAGGACAGACGAACTCATTGCAGCCCTGCTGTAATAGAGAGGACAAAGAGCATCTGACCAATGCCCAAATTTTCTCAGGTTTACGAATTTTTGTGCCTTAACGCACGCTTCGGAGACCTGAGCGCCACGTATGAGAGGATGTACACGTTTTAAAGCAGGATGAAAAACCTCAAGCGTTGCGAGAAGTACACCGTATTAGGCAATTAAAAGAGGGAACATGTTGAATACGATGGGCCTGAGCATTCGATGAGTCGTAAAGGGGTCGAAGAATAAAAGCAGCTAATAATTGGTTTTCACAGGATGTCAAGCGTAAAAAGTGAAGGTCACCAAACAGATAGTGAGAGTCCGTCATGGAGTGCCAATTATTTACCTGCGCAACTCGAAATGACAACAGTGTTTCCTGTTTTCATTGGGTTCCCGAGATATCTATGTTGACTCATTACCGCATCTCACATCTTTTCTCGTTAGGTGGCCGTCAGTCGTTGTGGTACGGAGAGAGACCTGACGGCCTCAACTAGAATTCTCATACGGCATTGTCGACTCCTGTATTTCCACGACTGATTGATTGAGGATGATGAAATAGCCTAACACACTTTTATATTCATGGCATAAGTGCAAATTTAACCAAAAACCCACAGACGATTTTGTTCTGATCTAAATTTGCATCATCCATCCATTTGTCTCACTGAGCATTGAACGTTTTTTACACAGTTCCACGGTCGAGGCAGATCCTGAATGTGCGGTAAGGCATTTCCAGGCTATCACGTTCCAACATCTATGAAGCTGACGTGGGTGTATGTCGTTGTCCCACAGCACTCACTGTCGACAATCGTGTTGTGGATGCACCAAAGCAAATAATAAAGCGACATCCGGACCGCCCATCATCGATATCCGAGCAATATCGAATCAGCGTTTTGCTTCTGTCGACCCGTCGGTTCAATTCCACTCTCTACTGTGTGCCAGCGGCAAAACGACGTATTTGCCGCCGTGGTGGTGCTCGTGGCGACGCCATTCACCAAAGCCTCCATCGTTTGATAGTTAGTGCTGAAATTCATCTATTGATCACCATACTAATGTCACTCAGGCTTTAGGCTAATTCTAATTCCTATCTTATCGATATGATCTTATTATGCAAAACCTGATCTTGTGCATAATTCATTATCACCACTATATTGTCTGATAACAGTTCGACCTTTGAGTTTTCCTCTTTTGCATTCAAGAAGACAGATGTGCGCTTCTTAGTGCTGTTTCCTTTTAATTGTTTCATCTTCGGTTTGCCCAATGACCATTTCCAATCCTCTGCTAAGCTTTAATATCGTTTAAGTCATCAGCCCAAGTTTCTTTTTCCCAATAATACTCAATCCACAAGGAAGAAAATGGACCGGAATCAACCTAATGTTCCCTTTTCTGTTATTATTTTGGAAGCGTCGTCACATTATCGAGGAACGATTTCGATTGCATAGATTCCCAGTTATTTTTTGAGTAGAGTGGTGATTTCTTTTTTAGCGAATTCACAGTTTTTCATAGATCTTGAAACCTTCGCCTCATTCTGTTCGGCTCTGTGATTCTCCATCCCCTTAGCCGAATTCAGCCCTTTTTTTGTTTTCCTATCGTATTCTGTATACCTTCTGTTTGTGTGGAGTGAAATACAATCTCTTGTAAATTTTGCCAACATCTGGGGAAAATGTTAGTAGTTTTATACGATTTTATTAGAGGACCTTTTCGAATGCGAAAAAGCAACACCTCTTCGATACCGTTATAAGCCTGATTTGCTTTTGCTCTTATACGTTTATATATTAACGAAAAAGAAAGACGTGAATAACTATCAACCATGGATGGTATACGATGAGGGAGTGTGGGATGTTGCTTGCCTCTCCATCGATCTTCGCCCACTCTTCAGATTACATCAGAATCGTTCACTCGTAGGACGCTCATTTATAACTTTTACGATTTTCCTTACATCTACAGCGTTGTATCATGACAGTTTTTCCTTTTGTGAATATGTTGACAAAAAGTAGTGAAAAGTAGTTGTTAGGCCACAGATCTGGCGACATGGAGACTTCTACAATGCTGGAAAAACAAATGACAAACGGGGATTATCTAAGTAACTCTTTCACAGGAATTTTTCTCTGAAATGCTGAACTATTGGGGAGCGTGACATATAGAAATAGGGCCCCGGAGCCAATTCTTTGCTATTGTCTGAAAACAAATTATGATATATCGAATTTTTAAGAGATTTCATTATGTCTTGCAGATACTTTTATACTTTCTCTGACCGCAAAAGATTGGAAATTCTGTAGTAGAATTCAAAAGAATCGTACGAGATTTGACTAGGAATCAGGAAGCCGCGCCTGTCACGTAAGTGAAGGGATGAAAAGGCTCCATGGCAAGCTCTCATTCTGTGCGATGCAACGTAGTTGTCCTTAAGCAACAATTTGTTCTAAATATGACCTTGGACTCCGTTACTCAATTCAGCAAAAAATTTATTAAGAAATGAGCGTTTAAGGAAACACAGCCGTACTAGATCGGCTGACCAAGCGATAAAATTTCGATAACACACAAGTGTAGACAACTAAATCTACCGGCTTAACGAAAACCTCCATGTAAGTCAAGTACACGGTCTGCCCTCTAATCAGATGACCTGAGCCAACACCAGAAAAGTTTTCCTTCGCTTCTGCTGCATCGCTACAAGTTCGCCGTACTCAAGGGTTCGAAATGCACCACATTTTCGTATAAGACCATTGTAATTTCCAATGTTTTGATGATAATGTATGCACCAGTAGCTCTTTGAATTTTGCCGTGAGAGCTGATTCTACGCATGGATGACTCGCCATGCTTTCTTAAAATAGACGTAGAGCTTGCTGCCGTGCGCGAGCCGAATGGCCTCCATTCAACTACCGTGGTCACCTGATTGCATGTTTTTTGGCTGAATCTATGCACGGCATAGAATTCGCATAAGTGAAAGTACACTGAATCACGTTTTATTGGACATTAGTGTACAAATGCGGCAGGTATAGCTCAATTTACTACAGTTGAGGAAGGAATCGATCCCAAAATCAACTGGCTCCTCAAGGAATTTATGTGGTCCTATGTAGACCGCGCTTAGGGTTTATTCACCACCTAGATCGGCTACGTCGGCTAGCGACTAACTGGCTCGAGATCTTCTATATAAGGGAGTGCATATGTCCTTATGAATAGGACATAATTATGAAGTGTATCATTTCCAAATGGTCCGCGCTTGGTTCCACTGAATGTGGCGGAGAAGTTAATATAGATTGGCTATCGGTAAAATCTATAGAGCCAGTGACATTCTCATAAGATTTTTTGTTCATTCTTCTATATCCTTATGTTTCTATCGACGATGAAACCTTTGCACATATGAGAAACTTTTGCATCCCTTGAAATATTCCAGATCCGTCGCTAGTGAAAATTTGTTCATAATGCATTTTTTCGACGAAAAACATCATCCTTACATCGATTCGCTTTCGGTTGTTTTCCACTGATTACATTCTCTTCGTGCCGCACGTTTTTAATTATGTGTGACTGAAAGGCAATCTATTTCGTTCTTTTCCATAACTAATGCACTTATCGTGACATTCCGTTGTGCTTCCTCACAATTCCTCGACCACATGAATCGTATTTGAGTCGTACCGGTCGAAAACACTAGCCACTCCATCCTCCGTCGTATAACGCTCGGCATACTTTGATTTTAAAGGAATTTGGTGGTGGCGTCTACATACATCTAAATTAGCACTTCTGAACTCGTAGTGTACTTAGTTATATGAGATAAGAGCTCTAAAAATCATCAGATTTCTGCCACTCAAATTTTTCCATCACTTTTCCACAGATTTTCTTATTCTCTCCTCACGAAATTCCGATTTTCTGTAACCCATAAAACACACTTCTCGCGTTTTTCTCTTGAGGGTCACATTTTGAATAGCAAAGCAGTTGAATAAGCGGACTTTGTCCAGCAGATCGGATGATGTTCTCCAGTCTATCGTTGGACTTCCGAGCCTGCGTCAGAAATTTTGAATTTTGGAATTTCGTTTTTAGTTTCGTAAAAACTTAAAATTGATTGTAAAAGTGTTAAAATAGAGAAACCTCACGGAAACTATACACACATCTGATGAGACAGGCCAAAGCCCACTTAAGTCCTTGACGTTCTAAGCTGCTGAAATACTCTTGTGATCGAGAAATTACCAGCAAATTTCGGAAAGCCAGCATGGTTGCGGATGTGGCAACTTGAAAGGATATTTGGCTGGTTGCATTGCCCTCAAAGGATTGGTTGATCGCCATATCGTTGGAATCACTGCCGTACTCCAAGAATCTGACCCGTAAGGTACCTCTCTCTATGAACCTCTCTCCGATCTATACAAGCTGCAAAATACCGCTGCTAAAACATGAAAACCCTCTAGCGCGACTAGTTCAGCTTTTCAATGAAGACAAGATACCTCAATTAACACTTAAGATGTCAACGATGAGAGAAGTCGATGGATCTTAATGCAGTGCACGTAGCATATACGAATCCAACCACATTCACGAATTACTTTAACTATTGAGAATAAGTCTTTCGCACTTTTCCTGCAGTCCTTTTCAATATTTGTCAAGATGCACTAAAGCTTGGCAAGCCGAATCGCCTTGAGATGAGGGACTTGAAAGGATGATTGAAAGAAAATAAAGTGAATGAAGAACAAGCAATGGCCTGCACTAGATATGAGGGCGAATTTTCGGTTTAGTAAAGAAAGCAAGTCATGCTGAAGAAATTGCGGCGACATGCTTTGCTTGCAATGACGAGGTCATCTAACTGGCCCAGACTATGAAACGCTGCTCATTCCTGCCCGTATGGGCACAATAGTGCACATATAGAGTTTAATGGGTCCCAGAGCATTTTTGCCGAGCTTGGTATGTTCATTAGATAGCCAATCGCAGGCAGATCGATTTTCATAGTAGGGGTGAGATATGAAGAACAATTCTCTACTTTTAGTGATTTACAAAAAGTGGCCAGTAATTTGACTAATAATTAACTGTTATTTATTTTAATCCAAATGATGAGTCATGGTTATCTTACGAAATAAGTGGGTATAACAAATGCCGCAGTAGACTCCATGTGAGCTCGAAAACACTTCCAAATTCAGACAGCACTGTTCTTGCACAATGGATCACACTCCTGCACATAAATAAAGGATAGTAAATAGAAGTGTGAATACCATCCACACTTATGGGATGGTAAAGCAAAGTCTCTTCTGCAATTCCACCATCTGTAAAATCGCTAATTCCCTGTATTTATTGGCGAAAGATATTGTTAAAAACCCAAAAGTCCGTAGCAGACGAAAAATTGCACGTAGCTCCATTGGGTCACTTACGCAATGCGGTAGCCTGGGCAGGATGGTTTAAAGATCATTTATGATACTAGCAAGAAGAAGTGGAATAGAAGTACTGTAGTTCTTAAGACATTTGAGGACTCGCGATCTAAGTAGGTAACCAGGTAACACACTTCGTTTAATTCGTGGTTGTACCTGTTTATAGCAGTATTGAGCAGAATGCCTGCTTACTCCTGAACATTCAAACCTTTCTAGAATTACTAAATTGTCCAAACTTCGTACACAAGAATGAAGTTGTTTTAAAGTACAACATGGGAAAAGAAGAGTTCTTCAAAAACGAGTGTTTCCCATAATTAATTGTTTCATACCTAATTTAAACTTTTTTTTAACCATTTACTGCTTTATTATGTATGCTATATTATTCACATCATTGTGTACTGTTATTATTCAGTGTAGATCACAAAGCATTAAATCAGTGAACCATAAAGGAAGTTAGACGTTGAGATATTACAAAGTATGTACTTAAAATTTCAGCTACATTGAAATCAGCTTTCATCATTGTTGAACTGCGTTTGTGGACGAGTGGACGAGTTTTCACTTACTGAAAAGTTAGACGTGTGCTAGCGTAAAAACTCTCGAAACTTGTATTTCTTAACCATTATTTTGCGTTAGCGCCAAGCAGATAATTTGAAAAGTGTGCAACTCTTTTCCAGCTTTCTTTTTTAACTAAGATGGTACCACAGTGATCTTATTTTTATAAATTTCCATTTATTATATAGTGCTCCAAATTTTTCGTCCTACTCTTTCGTCTTAGACACCTTCATCAGATTTGTTTTTGAACAAATTCCTGCCGAAACGATTCACTTATGACCTTTCCTACTGTTTATTTTGGCACGCAGCTTGCTCTTAGAACTTCTCTATTTCTACAGCACCTTCCACTGAGAAGATCTACCAGGTTTCGTCGAGGAATAGCTAGCTTCTGCACAATGTACCATAAAATTTGCTCTTTGGCCGAATTTCCCTGCATCATTGAGCTCTACGATTACTTCCCTGTTTTATTTACCCATAAAGTCTTATCTCTATCAGACCAAAGAAGTAAATATTTTCGAAAAGAAGGAAATAATGTGAAAAAAACCTTCATAGGGTATGGAACATAAAAGAGGAAGATGCTAGCAAAGTATACGTGCAAACAGGAACACAGTGCCAAAAACACCAAAAAATATGATCTGACAATTTTTCCAGAGCAGAAAGGACGATATGAGTAACATATGGCTCGAAAAGTGCAGGCGGTGAGAAATTAACCACCGTCGCGAATGTGTTAGGAGTGAAGGTTCCGTGACCCCAACAGTAATCGAATTATATCCATGTAGTCTATTTTTTGCCACAACAGATCAGTCGAGTATTTAAGAAGATGATTAAAGCTTTTGTGTGGTTATAAACGCTTCTGCAATCAGGACTTCGCTGAACCTTTTTGGGATACTCACGATCGATTTCATGATGTTCAGAATGCAGAATGAAAACTTTCAACGGTGCTAAGAAATTCATGAATAGAATATGAAAGTTTGGAGTGGAAAGTTGAAATTGATGAAGTTTTTCACTTTGACGAGTTGTAGAAGCGTGGTATTTTCAAACACTTCTTCAGTTCTGTTCATTGGATAAGCTACATCAGTCCTTTTGCCTTTTCTTTTGTAAGCTTTGTTTGTAAGATACTGCATACAGAAGTCTAATTTTTTAAAAGTAGGTCCCAAGTTAGTTAGCCTCAACATGAGATCGAAATGAGGGCTTGCAGCAGAAATGGAGGGGAACGGCAAACAAAAGGGTTAGATGGCAATGAGTAGCTAAAGTGGTTAATGGGAATGTTACAACGACGAGCATGATTCGTTCGGACTCAAATCGTGAACGAAAAGTGGAGTTTGGATTGTTGTCCCAGAAGCTCGTTGCAGAGACAAATTGTACACGAGACCACTTGAACTTTCCACGGTCCAACAAATACTGCATCCGGAGGCACATCATGTTGCACTCATGCAAGTCGGAGGAAATTTGATAATTGCGAGCCAACGAAGTTGCTTTAAAACCTTTTCATGCCTTCTGGAAATGACTAGCTCTCACACTAAAACAACTGATAGGCGGAATGTGAATAAAATCTGACGACCAGTGCATCAAACAAATACTATTTGTAATGACACATCTTGAACGTAGTTCAGTGGCAGTTCTTCACTACTATGGAGAGGCCCTTCGATGATTCTTCTCCACCGTCGGAATGTAGCTGCCCTGTTCTTTCGTGGACCTGCACCGGTTGCTTTCATCGCATTTGTGGATGTGTTTTAAAAGTTAAAACTGCTTTAACTCGTGTAGAATAGCCAAACAAATTCCTTTGTGACGTAGACCTACGAACTCGCTGCTTTAATGGTGTGAAATATTGACCTCCATCTATCTGCCACAATTATTAAAACTGGTGTACTGCAAGACTGGCGCCAGCACGAGCATAATTAATACCATGACCGTCGATCGCTATCAATATCATGACTGCCAGATCCACGGATTTAAGATCGTAATGCCCAAATTTAGCACACAACGCCCGAAATTCATTACATACAATGCCTTAGATGCAGATGTCTCGGTTCATCTTTAAGCGAACGTACGATCATCATGAGCACGTTGCTGTTTAGATTTACCAATGAACGCACCACCGCTCACTCGCTGCTGTCCAGTAGGAACGCTATCGCTCAGCTATCTCAGGATTCCAGTGAGAGTCGACTCGACTAGCATTCAGCAATATTCATAAAGGAGACGAAATTTCTCAAGCAGGACCCCAACCCACATACAAAAAGTCGGAAGAGCTTGGAGAGTGATGGATGCAAGAGAAAAACTTGAATGCAAGAAGTGCTGGATCCTGCACAGTGGATGTCAAAGCTAAGGATAAAGGATAAAGCTTTCGGCGCTGATCAATCCTTGAGGGATTCGCTTCATTCGACTTCATTAAGTATCGTTGGAGGTGATTGAATGCATATTTGGCCTTTACAATGAGTCGCGGTGGCCGGCCGATGTATCGAGCCAGTGCTGCTATGCTTCCAGACAAGTCTGGTACCAATTTGCCGACCCCGGAGGGATAGAAGACTTGGTGGGCCATGGGCGCATTTCACCTGCGCGCCACACTCGCCATGTCAAAGTTTAGGTTGTATAAAATAAATAATAATTAGATAACAAATTTCGTTTTTTATTTATTGGGAACCCCAGTTTTGAAAATGTTTAGAATTGAAAGCGTGGCATACAACGATTATATATATATATATATATATATAAATATGCTTGTGGCTAAAGAGATAAATCGCACTTAGAGATCTTTGTAGTTTCCAGCTCCTCAAATTCTCTGATGATCAATAAATTATCGTCTGTGGTCAAAAGGGCAGCGTTGTGGGTTATGTGTTATGATGCTACTCTGCACGATTGTTTGGTCCGTGCAGACTCCATTCGGTGAAGCAGGTTTTCAGTGTCATTACGAAGAATGGCTTTTCTCAACAGTTCAAGAAGTAGGCCAGCGAGACCTGCCGCTCTACTCTTAGTTGTAACTGCGTTCTTTGCTTATACGAGTTGAAGCATTGCTAAAGCTTGGATTATTGAATATAATAATGTTAATCGGTGCTTTTGATTACTTTCTTGCGATTACGTTAGCGGAAATCTCAGGCCATCACAGCCACCTCGTTCTCACGCCTCCATCTCAATTTTTTTAAAAATTTCTTGTTCTACTCGTCCATATTTTTGACTCTGTGTAAAGTTTTCCTTGCTTTCTTGATTGATAATCTTCATCAAATTGTATTGTAGTTCCTCGAAATTAATCAAAATCTTCAGAACTTTCTTAAACTTGCAGCGGAATGATCTAATGCCATGGGACACCGCTCAGCTCGAAAAAAAAACTTTTTTTTACAAGACTCGATATAATGTATTATGCGGATACCAGCAGTTCTTTTATTCGATTAGTTCTTTCCATCGTATCTATCTTTAAAGAAGGTCTTCGGACTTGCAATGTGGGTTTCACTACTGCTTGAGAACTTTTGTTTCGCTTGCAAATTTCCCTGGGTGCTCCTCTTGTGAAACGGTCCCGCTAAACCGTTCCCACACGGAGTGTGTGAGTTGGTCCAAGAACTAGGTATAAATTTCTCATCTGCAAGAGGCTTGGTGGACTGCGGCGAAGTCGGAGCAGTGCTTTGCTCGTGCTGAAACTTCGCTCCCACTTTGCCACTGTCTTCTTTTCGATATTTGATTTTCAAGACAATCCATTCTAGTTAACCGAAGAATCGATTTTATTTGTTAGCATGAGAATATCAGATTCATAAAGATGAGGTCCAGTGTACACAAGCCCTGGTTCGACCCCTTCTCTGACATACCAAGCTCTAATCACCCTGGATTCAGGAGCTTGGTACCTAAGTTGTCTGAAATCTGCTCCCTCCTTCCAATCCACAAAAAGTAGCGAGTTCTTGTGATAATAACCAAAGAGCTCTTAATTACGGCTATTCCAGGAGACCAGGGAGAATCGGCTCTACTAACAATCAGTGAAGTTCATAAAGAAGTTAATTACGGCTATCCCAGGAGACCAGGGAGAATCGGCAGTGAAGTTCATAAAGAAGACGACAATCCTCCAGCTGCAACCAAGCCCACAAACGAATAGCTCGAGGATCTTTGCGGATGATGGATGTGAGGAAACGAATCGATTGGTAGAAGTGCCAGGATGCTCACAGGACATGATACCCTGTTATGGAAAAAGAACTTTTAAAAATCATTTAATTGGATTGGATAAGGCGGTATACTAGGAGCGGATAGCACAGTGGTAGTGATGTAACTCACAACGAGCACGGTGCTAGTTCGATTCCGCTCCTGGTCAACCAACCCCCTCATTCTTCCGGAGTCGGGAGATTGATAACGGACTTTTCTGGAAAAAAAATCACTCTCTAAAATCTAATTGAAAGCGCTCCAGCCCGGCTATCTCAGGACTTTATGGAGAATTGCTCGATCAGCATTCTACTACATTCAAGATGAACTGAAAATTCTCAAGCAACAACTGAGGCCACACATAAAAGTTGGAAGATCCTCGTGGATAGTGAATGCAAGGAACGAATCGACTGTGAGAAGTGCTGGGATCCCCACAATAGAAATGAAAACGGGTGATACAAATAAAATAATTATAAATAAGCCGATATAAAATGTGTTCACTGGCATCCCACCCAATATCTGTTCTCAGAGCCGAGAGGTTTAAAAAAGAAATGCATTTTTTTCATAACACAGTTTTCTGAGTTCGGCTGAAAATCTCTCTTTCTGCATATGCTACTGAATTGTATGACAATTCGTTTTTCCTTAATTCTACCGCCTGATGCTATAGGGATGATGCTGTCAGCAAAGCGAAGGTAGTTTAGCAGAGGTGTTTCCTTGCGCCATTCTAGTCTTGACCACTTTTGAAATCTCACGTCATATCAAACATGTCATTTCAGAACGTTGGCGTTCTGGTTTTAAAGCTTTTAACAACTTCACAAATCTTTATATTCTCACCTAGGATGTCCTGATCGGGCCTAGCTCGCATGACCACATGGCAAAGTTGAGTGGAAGACCTTTAAGTTACTGGATTTGTGACATGAAGTTTTGTACTCTCTTCTTCTTCTCCATCTTCCTATCATGTGAATGTGGCTGGTCATACTGAACGTTTTCCGCAACACTGCCTATTCAAATGGCTTTGCTTCCTCTAGGATTCCGTCAATACTTTTGAGAATAGAGAAATTGTGCATGGCACACAACAGACAGTCAAGCTGTAGTTGTCGATATTATAACGGTTTGTTTTCTACCACAATACTTTCATGCTGTGTTTCCATTAACCACTGGAACAAAATATCTGTTCTCCATTAAATAGTGTGAATATAACTGAAGTGGATGTGAATATGAGAGAATCGGAATGGACGCTTCGCTAACCGTCTCCATTGCTCTCTTGGGTGCTGCGAGTATTCCTTCCGTACACCGAAGAGGTGACATTGCAATTGCTGTCAGTTTTTCAAAAGAGTCATTCTTCACGGTGAAGCTCGCTGATGACTGTATAAACGTCGCCAACTCTTTTACCATCGCGTGCTTCGAGAGATAATTCCCCATTCACATCTTAAATGACGACATTTAATTGTAGGTTGTTGTTGTGTCTGCCGTTTCGACAACCCCATAGTTCATGCTTTTAACATTCACCATCAGATCATCGCTCAAGAATTTCGTTGAATGTGGGTGTTTTGTATTAGAATTAATCAGCCTGCAAAAAACTTCAGATTCTATGAGGTCTCGCAGCTTTTTTGTACTATTACAACATGTCATATTGGAGTTAACCCGAGGTCAGCAGAAAAAGAGCTTTTGTTTTCACTCCCAAACTCATAGTCAGCTTGCCATATTCAAAAAGAAAAGAAGCAGGAGCTCACGGAGGAATTTATTTTTTGCAAGCCAATCTGAGCCGCCCTACATGTACTTCACGGTTTTACTCGATACTGGGACTTTATCCGATAGTTGTCAAGTAGCCTCTTGTCCAACGCAATCCCTCAATGAAGAGGAGTTGCAAGGAAATTGAGCAGCATAAAACAATCGTTTGCTATTTCTGCTTGTTATTGATTGGTTAGAATGTTTTTTAGCGAGCTTCGTGACAAAAACTTTTAGTTGAACCTAATAGGTGTATTTATATTTATGCAAATGGAAGAGCATGAACTGGACTCCGAGTCTCAACAATCGGGAATTCTCCGAAAGTGAAAACTTTCTTTTTGTTACGTTCCACTTTTCGTAAGTAATTCATCAACACGAACACTGAGGTATTTCTTCTCCTTCTTCAAAATAAATTTGTGATCACGTAGGCTTCTTTGGTGTAATGGACTCATAAGCAATGCTTTTTTTATTTTATTTTACATGATCCGTCTTCGCGTCTACTGTGCGGATCCCAGCACTTCCCACAATCGATTCGTTTCCTCGCATTCATTGTCCACGAAAATCTTCCACCTTTTTTTATGTAGTTTTGGTTGCTTTGATTTTCACTTAATCTTGAATGTTGTAGAATGCTGGTCGAGCAGTTCTCCCTGGAATTCTGAGATAATCGGGCTGGAGCGTTCCCAGTTGAATTGCAGAGAGTGATTTTTTCCCCAGACGAGTCCGCTACCAATTTCCCGACCCTCGAGGAATGGGAGGCTTGGTTGGCCTGGAACGGAATCGAACTAGCACCTTCCTCGTGATGGCGGATATCACTCCCACTTTGCTATCCGCCCCTAAAAGCACTGCTACGTTTCGGAATCCAGTCTGCCGTTTTTGTTTTTTGTGAATTTGTCAAAAAGGAAACAAAATAGAAATTCCATGGTGAAATCTTTTGTTTACAACTCCAAGCATTAACGCAGAATCTTCTTTTGAACTTTTTACATGACAAGAAGGAATTTTTGGTGAAAAAGCTTTGTTTGCAAAACTTTTCGCAGGCCAGATTCTAACCCGTCGTAACCCCTTTCAGGGTCTCATGTGTTACAAACTGCACTACTTAGGCCCTTGCCTTAAATTTCTCCCAACATTTTTTACGCTAACGGTGCCATCACCAATCGCCCGTTAACGGGAATGATCTGGTAAGCACAAATCGGCATTGAACGCAATTAAGCTGACGCTGTAGACGTGGGTCTGCAACGGGTAACACGTGAGTCCTCAGAAAGGGTAATCACGGGTTCGAATTTAGCGGTGTATTCCGTGTCTTTGCATCATTGTGGTTGCTCTTCACATAATGCGCTGCCGTAGAAAAGTAATGGGCAACAAAAAGAAAGTCGAAAATTCTATTCTTTCTATTTCGTTGTATTGATGAACTCAGACGAGGTAGTTGAAGAAATCTTTTCCTATAGCTAACTTCTCATCGCTCTTCATCAAAGTAAGGAATCAGGCGAAGTGTCCGCACTCGTTCATTTCTGTGATGTTGATCTTCGTATTCTCATCGAGTTCATTCCAAACGAGTGGAGCCACACACGGATCGGCACCAAAAGTACTATCAATATAAGGAATCATGGCATGCTTGGCGTTCTTAAGCGAAAGCCACCTTTCAGAAACAGCTACTCTTTGCCTTTCGCCTTTCATTAATTGAAGTTTTGATCTCTGCTTTTCTATTTCGCTTTTATGGACCGACCTCGGTGTTGGTCATATGCAGCACAACACCTCCACGTCACCCGAGGTACGATTGGCGGCTGTTCAACTCAATGAGGCTCCGGAAGTCGTGTCTCACTCACTCTCCGTGTCGAGTTATAAACAGTCCCAACAAACACCCACGCTCAGCCAACCAGTGCCGACTCTTTCGAAATGCCGAATATTCGATTATTCGACCGCGATTCCATTTTATATCTTGCCACTCCAATTGAATATAGTCGTTAATTGACTCCTTCTCATCCAGTAGAATACTCGAGGACTCTCATTTAATTCATTCATGTATTTGTTCGGAACAAACATTTACCCTGGGAGCTCGTTCATTTTTTCGCCGTCTTTTATCAGCTCATGACAACTGAATTTCTGACAGTTAAGTTTAAAAATAGTTTCATTGGTTTTCGAAGACTCATCTCTGTAGCTTTTGCCTGAAATAGATTCTATATTTATTTATCAATGGTCCTGAAGAGATTTTTGCCATCATACAGAAAAAGTCCTATAAAGTAGTATAGTCTTCGAGTTCAAAAGAGGTTCCACTGCAAACATCGTACCATATGGAAATCTTCCCAGCAGTTCCACCTAAATAGCTGTCAAAATTGATTCGGTCGACTCTAGTTAGCTGATTTTTATTTTGACAATCGTCCAACGACATGAAGTTGATCGTTCTTTGATATCGATCTAAATAGAAATGCTGTCGTGATGAAGGTTTGACTAACCAGTTCAGTAATGACCATGATATACCCCACTTCTAGTGGCAAGCACTTACTAGAGGATTTATTCATTCATAGTAACGGACCTTCAGGCGGTTTCACCTTTCTCACAGTCGTTTTGCTCTTTGTACTTCTTCCACTTATTTGATGGAGACCGGCCGCATCGAGTCTTATATGGATAAAAAATGTTCCTCGCTCACATTAAAACATCAGACTTATGCTGCATGAGATCAAGCGTGATAACGAGACAAATTTCTCTGGAGTTATTTTTTGGACTTCTGGAACCTATCCGGTATGCTTTGAGAGTTTTGAGTGCTGAAATTTTCCATTCCTTTGCGAGGATGGTTGTTTCTACTTCAAAATCTTATCCGTCTATCTCTCCTATGTGCCTACTTTGACGCGGGCGCAGAGTGGTCTACCCGTTTCGCCAATATACTTGTCTCAACGCCCTTTACAGGAGATCAGATAAACCGTACCCAAACTCATTCAGTCACCTTCTGTACCGTTAGGGTGTGCTATGCATTGTGCATCACCTGTACCACCTGCAGTCGGCAAATTGGTACCAGACTTGTCTGGGAGGACAGCAGCACTGGCTCGATACATCGGCAGGCCACCAGGAGTCATTGTAAAGGCCAGATATTCATTCAGTCACCTCCAACGATACCTAATGAAGTCAAATGCATGGCGCATCCCTCAGGGATTGATCAACGCCGAGAGCTATTTACATATATATGTATGCCACCTGTCACCTGTAGTCCCGTTGATCGTCGAGTGACTCGAGAGCGCGACAGTAAATCCTCCATTTCTTTCCGCTTGGCTAATGTCTGGTGCTGATATCATCAGCAAAGCGAAGGTGATGTAACTGTCGACCATCGATTTTCACTCCCATATTATCCCATTCCAATGTTTGCATGACGTTCTGGAGGGTGGCTGTAAATAATTTTGACGAGATTGTATCGCCCAGCCTAACTCCTCTTTTGATGTCAACGTTAATATCGTTGTAGAATGGTGAAATCTTGGATGTGAAATTTTTGTACGGCTCACGAAGAATCTTTATGTAATGAGTAGGGACTCCTTAACAACCAAGAGCTTCCATGGCTGCTTTTATATCAATTGAATCAAAAGCCTTATGTAGATCGCTGAAACTAAGACAGCTTTTGTACTCTTGCGATACCTCAGTGAACCTTGTTATCTTGTGAATGTGGTCCATCGTACTAAATCCTTTTCGAAACCCTGCTTGCTCGCATGGCTGTCCGTCGTCCAGTGTTCTGTCAATCCTGTTCAGAATGACTCGGGTGAGTTTGTAGACGACAGACGGCAAGCAGATTGGGCGATAGTTCCCTATACCGTGTAGATCACCCTTCTTGAACAACAACACGGTCTTGCTGGTCTTCCACTGAGTAGGGATCTTGTATTCAGACAGGTAGCGTGTGAAGAGCCGAGCCAGTGTGTTTACGAGTGTTTCTGGAAACAGACGTCTCTTGGTGATTTACGAACTCTATATAGACGCTCAGATAGACGGTTACGAACTAGCTGTCTTAGAATGGTTGGTGATTTTCGATCACTGTTACCGAGTTCTCTGGAGCAGCCGTTTTTAAGCTCCTTTTGTAGCTGTACTATTGCGTTGAAAATGAAGAGCAAAATGAACGGAACCTTGTTTTCACCAAACTTATCGATTTGGGGTGTGTTTTTCCCTCGAAGCCTATCTCAAGGTGCATATAAGTACATATAAGCTCAGTACATATAAGTGGAGCATCCAGAGATGTTTATTCCGTTGGAGTAAATGGAGTTTCCCAACCTATCCATTTTTCTTGAACATTGCTTTCGTGAGACTACTTCACAAAAGATCTTTATGCAGTTCTGCTTTCTTGACAAACAAAAATTTATGTATCAAATTCCACCTGCTGAAATCATGAAAATGTTTGGCCGAGTAGATTGCATGTTATTTTGACCTTTCCAGGCTCTCAAAAGGCTAAATCGTTGAAGTTGGCTATTGTGTGTGAATAAATGCTACAATAACAACCTCTTTGGCTGGAGTGGTAGTGCTTCTCAGGCCGAGTCCGCTTCAAGTTTGGATCCTTTGTGGACCACACTGTTCAGTTAACGCATCCTTTTAATAGTAGTGATGCGTGTTACTTTGCAGACCATCGTACTCCGAACCACACCACCTTAGGGTGCGTGTGGCGCAGTTGTCGAACGCGCCTTGCAATGCACACGTGGAATCGATCTAAGCACCCATAGATCCACCAACAAGCCTTCTATCCCTCCGGGGTCGGCAAAATGGTACCAGATTTGTCTGGGAGGATAGCAGCACTGGCTCGATACATCGGTAGACTACTGCGAGTCCTTGTAAAGACCAGATGCATATCATGCATTCAATCACCTCCAAACGAAGCTTAATGAAGTCGATTGAATAGTGCATCCCTCAGGGAATGATCAACACCGAGAATTCTATCCTTTTAAAAACAACTTCGTGTATTCTCACCAAGAAAACTGTGGATTGTAGTTAGTTCGATGATGAACACCACACATCCATTTTCATGAAGGGTCCTTGCTATCAAGCCTCTATTAATTATTTCTCAGTGGTGCAAGAAGATTTCAAATTACCGTTGGCTACTTGTGGTAGAACCTTTGCATTAAAGTCTTTACCGACGAGGGAAACGATATGACACATGGTGCTGTCGTATTTTGCCTTCCTTTACGGATGTGGGTTTATACAGCACTGTAGACTCAGGTCGTTCGTCTCCGTAATTCTAATCAATTTTTGTGTTCTGTTCTGCCATAAATCGACTTCTTCACATCCCTTTCCAATACATTTGATTTAATGGATGGATTGACGATAATCCCTTCGGATAATGCTACTTGTCCCGTAACTTACAACAACTTTCTTTTCTGTTGTTATTATGAGAAGCCTTCTCACACTTTCCCAATCCATCATCGTTCTTTTTTCTTCTGCAAAGTAGTGATGAATACTGAGGTATAGGTGCCATTCAACTACATTCATTTACGCTATGCACCAGAGAAGAGCATCGAACTCTCTATGCTCATTTAAGACGGAGAACGTTTCTTTTATAAAGTGTCTTACTTTTATTGTTCATAGCTAAAATGTAGATACTGAAGGTAGAACATCTCATAGATAATGCCGATACCATGAATTCTTCTTTCTATCCAAAAAAAATTGCGAATGAAATAGAAAAGAGCATAACTTCCACCCATGTAAGTCAAACGGACTGAGTTCACCGTACTTAGTTTAAAACCTGAAGCCGAAGACCTCATCACCTCCATCGCCCATGGATTGTTTCAAATCGGTAGAAATTTGTTTCACAATCGGTTGTAGGCCGGTGAATGGAGTGACTCAAAATCGGCTCTTATGCGATTTCCATTAATCATCCCTCGTAACCAAACATTCATAGAGTTCATTTCGATAAACAGTGATTGAGTGTTCTCAAATTTATCCTGTGCTATCGACAATCTCACTAATTTGTATTTTGCACACCTTGAAGTTTAAGACATTAGCAAATCTTGACAGGCCTCATCACCTTTCCTCATTTTGATTCTTTCCTCTTCTTTCAAATTATTCTTTTTTCTCTTTGTTCTTTCCTACTTTCAAGTTTCCACTTCCTCTGCTTTCTTCACTATTTTGTTAGTCTCTACGTTTTCCTTGCTAGCTACTTCATTCTGTCCTGAATTGGTGTAGTAATTTTTTCATAGATTTATTCTCTTTTTCCTCCCAATAATTTATTTCTGTCTTCTACATCTACATCAGTGGATCGCGCGAATGAACATGCACATAGACTGCGCCCTCCCAACCTCAAATGCTAACGAACAACAACGAGGACTTGATGGAAAAGGGAAGCACATCAGCGAGAATTAACTCGATGCTCCCTCTTTATTAAAAACCAGGACCTTGTCATACACCATGTCAATCGCACGTGCATTCAATGTCTCAATTAGAACAAACACTCTTCTTTCATCTAAAATGTCTAGCATTGAAACCTGTTCAGCTCAGCTTGGCACGACAGCCGTTCGTTGGTTCCACAATACCAAACAACTCGACTTCCTAATTCCTCAAAGCATTGATTCAACAAAATTAGTTACTCACACCTTCGGGACACTCTGTTATCATCGGCCCTGGATTATAGGAATGTAGTTAGTTCCTTATTCTTTATGAGTGAGAATGTTATCTATTTCTTTGCAAAAGGCATAACTTCGTTATCGAGGTTCAATATTTTGGATGCGATTTATATTTCGGGGAATATTACTATTTGCCAAGTTTTTGATGGAATCGTCAGCTTATGCCGTGAACAATTCAAGGCAGAAGGGACAGATGTATAGATATGTGTTCCTTTATTGATAAGGTAGCACCAGGTTGATAAAAACTTTGTTCAGCTAACGTTTCGATGACTTTGTCTTCTTCATAGCCGGTGATCAGAGTCGATTGTCCGCAGTCAATCGTACTCGCGAAATGGTGTCTTCAAGGTCGTATGGAGTATGGAATCTTCGTCAGTGGAGCAGACGTGGTGTATAGAGACTATTCCCCATCTCTATTCCTTCACATGGTCATATTTCAAGTTTTTTATTGCTAATCATTTTACTTTACGCGACCCGTCTTTCGCATCTACTGTGCAAATCCCAGCACTTCTCACATCCTATTCGTTTCCTCGCATCCATCATCAACAAAGGTCTTCCAACTTTTACGTTTGTCTTCGTTGCTGCTTGAGGATTCTCCTTTCACTATGATTGTTGTTGAACGCTGATCGAGTCGATTCTCGCTGGAATCCTGAGATGACCGGACTAGAGCGTTCCCACAGCATGAGCACTCGTGAGCTCGGAGCTGCATCGAACCGGAACCGTGCTTGCGATAAGCGGCATCGCTACCACTGTGCTCTTCGCCCTTTATATTAACGTTGTTAACTGTATATTGCCAATATGATTTATTCGCATCTCTAGCCAACAAAGTTGCTCGTTTTGTGTTTCTTTTCACGTATATAATATTACGAGTCTCTTATTATTATACGCATTTAATAATTCTTTAAAATATACCTGCGTTTAGTGCAAGAGCCACCCTCTTCCCTGTTCCCTGTCCCTGCCAAGTCTTCCCTCTTATTTGTCCCACCTCTTCCTCAATTCATTCTTTACCCACATACTGCGAACTTGCTTACTCGTGCTATACTACGATACTTAGATGACCCATCGTCACATGTCATGTGGACATCAGCACTTTTTCCATTCATTTAGCTGCCCTATTGCGGTTTTTCAAGGAGAATGGATTCATGCATTAATTCGACTGTGACTGCACAATTTACTGCATTCTCTCCTAATGATACGTTAGACGCCGGTTAGTCGTAATATTAGTTAGAATCCCGAAATAGATGTGTTAAAACACACAGTCTTCAAGCAGGTAGCAGCCTCTGTGGATAAGGAGGGTTTGGTGCTCTGCGAATCGGAGTTTTCGAGAACTACAATGAATCCTGTCACGGCAGTGGACCTGGCGAATAGCTGATCGGCCAGTCGATGACTAAGTAGCAATCGAGTCGTCGAATCCTGCATGTTGTATGGCTACAATAATTCTCACATCCAACTTTAGCTTATGAACTGACTAACCGTCACGATATATCGATATATTAAACAACTTGTTCTCCGTTATTTTCCAAATTTTAACAACTACTGTCGACCTTCCTCCTTGTGTAACCTTTGTCCATTTGCCAATTGTACTTTATATTGACTTATTGTTTCTATAAAGGTTTCGTTACCTATGTTCGAGTATCGCTGGAAAACAGCTTAAGGCTTGTAGAGTTTTCTCATCGGTTTTCTCCATGAGAGAACATGTTATGTCATCGATTTTTGGTTAAAGTCTTTCCACAAATAAAAATAAGACAGTAGAGTTCATGTTCTTTAGATTATCCAGTCAGAACCACATTCATGAGTATTTACCCCGATCTCCAAGTTGATTTATGGTTTCTAGTTTTTTCTGTTTATAAGGAAGGATTGATTTATCGCTTGCCATAACCCTACGTTCGCCTACGTACTGTGGTTTCTCAGAACCTGCTTTGGAGGTTCATGGTTCTTTCCTGTTTTCTTCTCAACTCGTTTAGAAAAGATTACTCGCTGAAGACATAGGTTTTCGTTTTTAGATCCTTTCTTCCTCTTTCCTTCTGAGAATCGTGACCTTGCTATTATCACTGGTCAATGAAATTCTTATAAAACTTTATACAGTGCAGGAGATAAAGGAGCTGGACGCTCCTCTCATATTTCGCACGGAGCCTATTCATTTTGGATAATAGTCGTACAAACCAAGTGATCTCTCAGTAGGGCAGATTGCAGAGAGGATCCTGCATAGTTCATCTTTGAATGCTCGTCTCATTCTACTATTTTCATAACCCAGAAAAGAGATTCTGCCGACAGTACATTATAGAACAAGACTCGTCGAGCTCACGAGTTCAGCACGAAATTTCACCTAAAGACAACTTCTAAAACTAGGTAAGCCGTTTTCCGCGTGAACGCAAGCATAACTACAGAACAATATTACCAGTTTTGAATTCGATGGAAAACAATCTCTGATCAGTTAGAAAGTTGCAACTTCGTGAAGAGAAAACAAATATTACTTTGGAATTGCAACTTTTGAGGAAAGGTGATACCGAAATATGTAGTCCTGTAGGTTACGATATATGCGGAAGGGCAAGGGTCTGTGGTGTCACGACAGCATGAAAAGCTACTTAATTAGAAGAGAAGAATGAGCTATGACAAAAGCTACTTCCGTATCGCCAGTGAAAAACTATTGGTGAGAAAAGGAGTAGTCGGAAGATTTTTTTGAAGTTATTTTTTCACCGGAACAATCCATTAAGCGCATTTGCCGTAAGCAAGTTTGACGGCAATCGTTGATGAGCTTCATTGGAAACGCATTAGAACGCCGTCTTCTCAGCTTCCCTTTTGTTTACATCAAAAACTTTGCAAACCAGAAGATTCTGCACCAGAAATATAAATGCTCCTCACTTTATTGAAGAGTTAAAATCTTGGCCTTCAAGTAAAATTCTATCCGTTTCTTCACAATAGCTGACGTTCTGGCGGTTTCGCCCGCTTCAAAGTTTGGAAAGGTTAAATTGACATCCAATCTACACAGCCGAACACTTTTATAACCTCCTTAGACGAAACTTAGCACACCCGTCCTTTGTGAGCCTCCCAGTTATTTGGTGGAGACCAGCGGCACAGATTCTTACATGGGAGAGTAATGTGTCTGGCTCAGATCAAAAAGTATTGTGAATAAATAGAAGCTGTGACAATCTTGTCTTCACTAACCAAGGAGACAGTGAATTACTGAACTGTAACAGGGTTAAAAGAAAGTCCTGCATTTGCAAGCATCTATCATTCTCCAACTTCAAAGAGATTGCTGGAAATGCAGCGAGTGTTTGAGACTGTTAGGCAGCAATGTTTGGAATCATCTCAAGGATTCCTCATTTTCTGCATTCATTATGCGCTATTATTTATGTCACACAATGAATTTCTAGACTAGATAAGCAGTCTTACGGCACAGGATAATTGTCAGGTGTTCCGCTTACCTTGGCCTCCTTTTCTTTAAATTTTCCTTGAACGTCTTTTTCTCACTATTTGTAAATCTCAGTCTTTGAGAAATATCTGTAATTACGACTTGGGTCATTTTTTCTCGAAGATTAGAGGTCTGTTGGCTTCATAAAAGACTTTCCTTGTCCAGCATTGGGGAAAATCAATTAGCTGTTTTGTTTCAATCTATACAAGCTTGTTGGCAAATTTATTTTTAGTGCCCACTGTTAGTTAGACATGCATGTGGAGTTGTTCGATTCGAAGTTCCTCGCAGATTCGGTGACCGTGCCTCCTGGAATAAACTCCTTCATATAGCAGTCGGATACGCAGAACTATGCTCCAGCCAAGACGATGATTCGATTCAATAGAGGATTCGATTTTACACATCTTGATGAATAATAAAGCATAAAGTTCTCGGCGTTGATCAATCCCTGAAAGATGCGCCTTGCATTCGACTTCATTAAGTATCGTTGGAGGTAATTGAATGCATATCTGGCCTTTGGGACTCGCGGTGGCCTACCGATGTATCGAGCCAGTGCTGCTATCTTCTCAGACAGGTCTGGTGCCAATTTGCCGACCCCGGAGGGCTGGAAGGCTTGGCGAGTCATGGGCGCTGGGATCGATTAAACGTGTGTGTCGCAGTGGCGCCTCCAACCACTGCGCCACACCCAACATATCTGGATTAGCCTCAGAATTCCCAATACAGTCACAGTTGTTTTGAACCTTCTTTTTGATTTCATGTTCGGTCTTTTTATGCTGAAGCCCTTCATCGCAATTGTAAGCGACTAGCTGATGTCAGTACTGATGAGTAACTTACGGTATTCAATTAGAGGCACTATTATCCATAAAAAACTAGTATCGTATCTCTAATCTCGTAAGAACTTTTTTAAAATAAGGCTCTTTGCTCGAAAGCTACTTTGTTTTTACTAATATCACAGCCGTTCTAAGTTAATTAAACGCAAAATCTGCTCGTCAAGGAGAAGCATCTCTACCGATGGATCGATGATTATTTCAAGAGCGTATTCGACCAACACATTTCATTCATTCACAGACTTTTTTTTTCTTCCACAATCTCAAACTGTAGAGGTCAATAAACAAACTTTATTGGGCCAACTTTTCGGCGCTTTTGCCTTCTTCAAAGCCGGATTCATCCGAGTCGATCGTCAACAGTTCTTCCTTCTTCTGGTGTGGATCTTCATGATCGCATAGCGCCGAATTCAGTGGAGCTCCACTCGAATGAAGAACTTCAGTCGGCAGTGCTCTTTTATATAGGACGGTTGTTGTTGATAGTGATCACAAAGACCCACATCGGAGGAAAGAACTGTGGACAGCTGACTCGGATCAATCCAGCTCTGAGGAAGGCGAAGGCGCTGAAACGTTGGCCGAACAAGGTTTTTTTTTTAAAAATCAACCTCGTGTTAGCTTATCAGTAGAAGAACATATATTGACTAGTCACACCGACATTGAAGAAAAATCGGTTGTGAAATGAAACTGTAGGCTTCCGAAAATCCGTCAGCTATTGCCACAGAAACACTCGTAGAGAACAGTTGTCAGTTCCACCGAATGTCATTGTCGTCGCTGTTGTTTTGTGTTCAATCCGCTTTAAATTTCAATAATGTCCCAGGTTCCTCTATCTCTCTCCTACTCTGTTCCTTCATTTTGTTCTCATTCGTGTATGCGTTGTGACTCCATGCTTTTCCATCTGCTGTGAAGCCATTATAAAATGCCGAGGTGCAGGCGCGCTTTGCGCTCTTAGCGAGCATCGTTTCAATTCTTCCATTGTTGTCGCGGATTGAAGGGAATCAAAGCAGCACAAATTTGTCAGTTTCAGAAACCACGTTTTTCTCTGGAATTGTTGAAGCGGCTTAGATTCTCAACATTTTGAGTTAAAGACATGCGAAAATGAAAAAATAGTAGTGCGCCTGGTAATACCAAAGTATTAAAACAACAACCATAAAAATGCTAGCAGACGAGGCACCGTCATCCATTAATATTCCGTCCGCACCATGTTAGTGGAGACACGTCACAGTTTCCATTAAGAACGAGTCACTGCGTTATCGTAGCAACTACTAAGTGCTTGACAACGGAACACAACATTCAGTGCTGATATTTCGAAACCAACTTTCCTTTAATCTCCATATGACTATTCAATATGCATTCTTTCTTTGATGAGCTCACGCGAGGTTGATAAATGGATTTCCGCAAAATAGCATAATTTGCCCTAATGGTGGAGACGGTGATTGCATGAGCTCGGGTACAATTTATCTGATCTCCTGTAAGTCGTGCGGAGACGAATACATTGGCGAAACGAGCAGACCATTCTGTGTCCGCATAAAAGAACACCTAGTCGGCAAACGTAAACCGAATACCCCTCTAGGCACGCATAGGACCCAGAGACATAGCGGAAAGGACTTTGAGGTACGTGTCACGATCCTCACACGAGAATCGGGAACACAATCGTGCAAAACTCTCGAGGCGTTCTGGATGAATTCCAGAAATCCGAAAATGGATCAATGTGATTGAAATCCTGGTTTAATGTTTTCTCTGTTTGGTTTTGGAGGTGTCTGGCCGAATAGATTCCTGTTCACTTGACCTTTCCAGGCTTTGAGGAAGGTTAAGTCCGCCGAAACGTCAGCTTATTGGTGAATAAAGAATAAAAATAACATCTCGCGTTTGCTCAACAAGAATATGAAGCATTTATTTTCGGCTAATGTTTCGACGTCTTCGCCTTTATCAGAGCCCATGATTCGAGTCGATGGTGCCTGGTGGTGCCTGATACCTCATTCGAGGAGATGGTCCGATGAGGAAGACCTGACTCGACGCGAAGGCGACACCGCCACATCGAGACAAAGAACAAACGTGGACCATCGACTCGGATCATCGGCTCTGATGAAGACGAAGACGTCGAAGCGTTAGCCGAAAATAGATGCATTTATCAACCTTGTATAAGCTCATTAAAGAAATATTACATATTCAATGCTGTCTCATACTCAGAATCAGACCAACGGCGTCGTAAATGCGGATAACGATGTCCATTACGAGAGCATGGGCGATTTTTCGAATGCTCAACCATTTAACATAATTTGCTTTCACTTACTTTCCTCATTTTTCTCTGATTCATTCGTCTTGATTTGGTCCAAGACATTTTCATTCTTTTACCATGTCTTTTAAAGACTATTCTTTGACAATGATTAATTCATCGCAAGAGAGGATGTTCCTCGGTGACAGTGCAGCTCACAGCGAGATT
>MQTX01000058.1:654323-667978 GCA_009735665.1 Angiostrongylus cantonensis
GTTGGATGAATCTCGCTGTGAGCTGCACTGTCACCGAGGAACATCGTCTCCAACTATCAAGGAAACTAGATAAGAATAAACTTATGTGATGACAGAGCTCTGCCATTTGTTTCTAGATTCTTAGAAAACAGTTTCATGCCCCGAAATTTTGATGCTGTTCGTCTCCAGTGATGTTAATGGGAACTAAACAGGTGTCGTAACGGGACGACAGCTGGAATATACGTGTGCTTGTTTAAGTTACTCGATAATAAATACTGCAGGGCCACGTTGATCCCAGTCGATGTTCCCAAAATGGTCATACTCGCATCGAGTCGAATCTCCTGGAATGGGCACTCTTCCAATGAACCACCAACTGTGGACCATCGACTCATATCAACGCGGCTCTGAAGCAGACAAAGAAGTCGAAACATTGGTCCAATAAGTCTTTTTATACCAACCACGTGCCAGCTCAATAATCTACCAAGGTGTTAAGTTTTTGTTGTTCCTAAAAAGAACAAATGAATACCCTACCCTGAAACATTTGCGAGATCGGTCCTTTAGGTAAGTTATTTATATGTTCTTCTGATACTTTTCAAATAAGATGTCCTTACACTAACAAATTTCCGTAGCGTTGATGAGATTTGAGCCATGAAACCTCTTAAAGGCGGGGGATCGATGACGACGTGTCTGCACCATCCAGCCGTCACACGTCTTCATACATTATGCTAATAGCATACACAGTCATGTCTTCATTCAGGTCAGCTTAGAGAAGCAGAATCGCTTTATTCTCACTAACAAGTTACCTATCCATTATCCCGCTCCTTAGTCACCTTCAAAATTCAATTCTAGCTGAGAGACAGGCGAAATGAAGGAACCGCATGGTGTAGTGGTGAACGCGTAACTCCCTGAGAAGGACAATAGCGCGTTCGTTCCCCACCGCAGACACCTGCGATCCGGAATTTTGCAAATATCTCAGTATCATTGAAGTTATATTTCGCTATATACCCTGCCATTAGAAAGATTAGGCAGCAAATAAAACGGTTAAGACTGTGTTCAAAACTGTAGCCTTAACTAGGTTCAATGCGGATTTTGGTTCCCCAATTCAATCCCGTTGACAGGTGATTGCTGATGGCAGTGCTCGATAGAACTACCTGAGAGACCGTATGCATATTTCGCGTCAGCAATGACTTGTGGGGAAGAAGAAAAAATAGAAGGAGTGAAACACAAAATGTTTACAATTTTGAAGGGCCTTCATGGAAAAAACCAATTCAGCTTACCCGTAACTCAGTGGGATATCGTTCATTGTCTTATATTTTCCGTCTGCACGCAGTGACACAAAGGTCGCTTTTCAACAGGTTGCTATGGAATAATGGAGCTTGGGGGAATTTTCAAGGCACAAATCTCCAGACTCAAAAAATCTAAAAAAAAATTTGAAAGGAAAAGCCTTCCTGAGGTGTGGTTTCGTTTTCTGATTGACCGTTTTCTGATTGACCTGATTCTGATTTTAATGTGTTGAGAGCAGAGCTACGCCCGGGCAATTCAGCACTTGGAAGATAGAAGTTAGTGAAACTAGAGACATCAGAATGGAATTGAATTTTGAAGGTGACTAAGGAGCGGGATAATGGATAGGTAACTTGTTAGTGAGAATAAAGCGATTCTGCTTCTCTAAGCTGACCTGAATGAAGACATGACTGTGTATGCTATTAGCATAATGTATGAAGACGTGTGACGGCTGGATGGTGCAGACACGTCGTCATCGATCCCCCGCCTTTAAGAGGTTTCATGGCTCAAATCTCATCAACGCTACGGAAATTTGTTAGTGTAAGGACATCTTATTTGAAAAGTATCAGAAGAACATATAAATAACGTATCTAAAGGACCGATTTCGCAAATGTTTCAGAGTAGAGTATTCATTTGTTCTTTTTAGGAACAACAAAGACTTAACACCTTGGTAGATTATTGAGCTGGCACGTGGTTGGTATAAAAAGACTTATTGGACCAATGTTTCGACTTCTTTGTCTGCTTCAGAGCCGCGTTGATACCAGTCGATGGTCCACAGTCGGTGGTTCATTGGAAGAGTGCCCATTCCAGGAGATTCGACTCGATGCGAGTATGACCACTTTGGGAACATCGACTGGGATCAACATGGCCCTGCAATAGACAGCAATGACTTGTGGGGACTTGCCAACCTGTTTTTGTTCTCTCAAACACATTTAATACCAAATTGCCGGCTTCGGGTTTATCAAGCGCTTCGTTAATCCAGTATCGCATCAGCGACTATGTACCCGTATTACAAGGAACCTCCAACCACTTCATTATATGCCATTTTTCAACACTATACGAAGATAATATAGAATATAAGTTATAAATGTATTTGTCCAAGGCTCAAAGACGAATTTGAGGGTACCACCAACGTCACGTCTCTTCGGTTCATCCTTGGCACCAATTCAAAGCGGCTCTAAAACAAGTTCTAGTGAGCTTGCCTCATAAATACCAATATACCCTACCAGTAAAAAGATTAGGCAGTAAATAAAACTGTTAAGAATATGCATAATAATAATAATAATTGGATCTATCGATGAACCTACATAAATTTGTTATAAATCTTTATTATGGCTAGTGGCTCGGCGGCATCTTCAGACCCACAATAATTCAGGTGTCCACAGCACTTATTGTTTCTTACGTTGTTGGTCTTCATTGCTGTCTAATCGAGAAGAATCGAGTACAATGGAACACCGCACTAGTGAAGTAGTTTTGCCAGCGCTACCCTTTTATAATGCGTGCGACTCTAGGCGAACTCGAGCGGTCCTGATGTGGCGTGACCTCACCTAGGGGGTTCAGCGGGATAGAGTATGGTCCTTGGGAGATTGTCTTCTCCATCGAAATCTTTTGAAATCGAACTATTTGATTTATAATGTCTTGATCCACGGATCTCCCTTATATGAGGAATCTCGAGCCGGTTAGTCACGAGGCTAAGTGGCGTGTCACCAGGTGGCGGATAGGGGTTAATCGCGTACCAAAAGCGACCTTTCCTTTCCTCAGACGCAAGTGGATCCAGGGGATGGATCCCTGTTTCGGCTGCGCCGATTTGGCACGTGCTTTCTGTATTTGCTAGGCGCATTCATGCATGCATCTATGCGTTCTCGCTTATGCGGATTGTATTCTAAGAATCAATTCGGCTAAAAGCCTGAAATCAAATGACAGGGAAGTATATGGGAGGCGGTTAGGAGTCGCCTCCAACAAACAAGCTACATGTCCACTCTGGGAGAGACTGGCAAACTGCCCTTGAGTATACCCGGCCTCCACGTTCAGAGCTCAGCAAGCCATACGTGGGTATCGAAAAGCTCAAAACAGTAAAAGAAACGGGCCTCATTCTCCTGACCCTGAAAGAGCTCCAATTCGGTCAGGTTGGGTAGGACGAGTGAGGAAACGCTGCTAAAATCTCAGGTCCAATGGGAGCTACCTGGACCACGAAGAGCTAAGGTGACGTTGTGTAACTACAATATACGTACCTTTGCAGTCCTCGATAGAAGACTTGCTCATGCAAGAAAAAATGATAAGGAATACGTCATCGGCATGGCTGAGATGAGATGACGCCACCCATTCAACGTCGTCTATGATACCGGAGAGGAACTGTTCCTCGGAACATGTGACAGTAGAGGAGTCGGAAGCGTCGGCGTTCTTGCCAACACGAGTTTGTCCATGAACATTGAATCATTCGAGCAGCATACAACCCGAATCGGACGTTTGCGATTAAAAAGATGTGGATCAATACCGGCTTTGACAATCCTCGTCACCCACGCGCCGACATCAAACTATGACGAAAAAGTCAAAGCGTTCTACATGGACTTGGAGAGGTTCTACAGAGAAGACCGTACATTCTTTAAGATCATTGTTGGAGATTTCAATGCTAAGATTGGACCAAGAAGAACGTCTGAGGAACGTCACATTGAGACCCACGGATTGGAATGGGACGAACAGGGTGAGCGGCTATCTGAGTTCATCATGGCGACCACGACCATCCGTGGTAACTGGCAATTCCAGAAATTCCACCCTCAACACTGGAGGTGGGAGTCCTCACTGGAAAGCAACATAGCGAAATATACTGCATGATAGAAAATCGAAAGTTTTGCCTAGCCGATGTCGCTGGTATCTCAAAATTCTACACGGGGTCAGACCAACGCCCCTGTCGTGCAAGATATCATTTCTTAGTGAAAAGAGAAAAGGCCGTTCAATTTAAAAACCGAAGTCCCGGAACAACCACAAACTGGGACTTATTCAACTCATTAGTCGGCTGTCGGGAAGATGCCGTTGTCGACAACATCGACTTGGAATACGATCGGCTCATTCAACATCTTCACGTTAGCGCCATGAAAGCTGAGAGTTCGAATGCCACCAAGAGACGTCTGTTTCCAGAAACACTCGAGCTGATACGACAGCGTGGAATCTTGCTAAACAATGCAGACAGGCGATAAAAGAAGATCTCAAAGAGAAGAGCAGCAGTAATGGTCAAAGCTGCATAGGTTGGGAAAAGCGTTTTCAAAGCCCGCCGAAGCATCGCCAATTACAAGACCAAGATGATTGCACTCCGACGTCCAGACGGAACAATAACAGCGTCCGGAAAGGCAATGGAGAAAATCATCCACGAATACTACTAAGATCTCTTCGACAGCCACGTCCACCTCCCGTCTTATGAAATAAAAGAGGATGGATATGTTGTTCCACCGGTTCTCGCTTCCGAAATCCGACATGCCATTTCGTCGGTGAAAAATCCAACAGCACCAGGTCCGGACAGGATCAGAACATCTGAAGAACCTTCCGCCAGTAATCGTAAACACACTCGCTCAGCTCTCCACACGTTACCTGTCTGAATGCAAGGTCCCATCTTAGTGGAAGACCAGCAAGACCGTGTTGTTGTTCAAGAAGAGCGACCTACACGATATAGGCAACTATCGCTCAATCTGCTTGCTGTCCGTCGTCTACAAACTTTTCACTCGAGTCATCTTAAACGGGATAGACAGAACACTGAACGAAGGACGGCCATGAGAGCAAGCAGGGTTTTGAAAAGGATTTAGTACGATGGACCACATTCACACGCTAACAAGGCTCATTGAAGTATCGCGAGAGTACAAAAGACCGCTCTGTCTCACTTTCATCGACTTAGAGAAGGGTTTTGATTCAATTGAAATAGAAGCAGTCATGGAAGCCCTTGTGGTCAAGGGATCCCTACTCAGTACATAAAGATTCTTCGTGAGCTGTACAACAATTTCACAACCAAAATCTCACCATTCTACAACGATATTAACGTTGACGTCAAAAGAGGAGTTACGCAGGGCGATACAATCTCGCCAAAATTATTTACCACCACCCTCCAGAACGTCATGCGAACATTGGAATGGGATAATATGGGAGTGAAAATCGATGGTTGGCAGATGCATCACCTTTGCTTTGCTGATGATATCGTCCTTATAACACCAGACAGCCAAGCGGAACGTATGCTTGCGGACTTTGATAAAGCGTGTGGAAAGATTGGTCTTCGACTAAATCTCAAGAAAACGATGTTCATGAAGAACGGATTGGTTTCGTTTGCCCCATTCACGCTCAACGAAACGAATATCTCCGAATGCTCCAGTTATGTCTATCTAAGTCGGGAAATCAATATGATGAACGACTTAGCTCCAGAGCTGAGCAGAAGGAAACGAGCGGCTTGGGGAGCCAAGAGCGTCGAGGATGTAGTGAAGAGAACAAAGAACACACGACTCCGTGCCCACCTTTTAGACTCATCGGTTCTTCCTGCCCTAACGTATGCGTCAGAAACCTGGTCGCTACCTAAGCAGGATGAAAGATCACGGCACGCTGAATGCCGTTAGAGTATGGTCTCTCGCGGTGTGAAAGAGTTCTTCCAAGTATTTACCTCAACCATTCATAGGTCTTGACTCTTGTAGACCTGACATGCTGCCTTATGAAAATCAGCAAACTGTCAGCTGTTCCTGTGACTGAAGCGAATTCTTCTATCCATTTGCTCAGTCGCGAAATTATCGCATTATTCATCGACTGATCACTCGAAAGTTTTGAGAGTGAGCACCCGGAAGCTTTGAATGATGTCGATATGAGAGGTAAGATAGGTAAGACTAGATTTTATTGGAACTACAGAAATCGCCACTAAAAAATACATTTGCTCTCAAAGCGAAAAATGTTGTGCATTGACGTTAGACACGTGAATGAAAGAGTAGATTACTTGCCATAAACACAGCCATTCTATTCAACTGTTAAGCACCATTGCTTCCTTCATGCAGAATTAGTGCCGACGACTTACAATTTAAACGATTTCATGGATCGGAGAGGACTTACACCTTCATAACCACGTTTTCCATCTAGAAGCTACCAATCTGAGTGGATCAATTAAGCATCGCCTTCGATCTCAAGTTCAACAGAGTTTCTTAGTGAAGCCTCACCCTAATCACTTATTTTGGTAATACACCGGTCTCGTCCCAAGAAATTCAAGATTTGTGGTAAAACAATATCCACGGACTATCGTTATCTCTGTGCTTTTTCTTCTTCATGACGGGAAAGGTGATAGACGCGATGACGGCGTTTCTTCTATTCCTAGCTGTTACCGCAATAAGTTTCATGACAGAGTCTGCAATAATTCTTATGAATCGAGTTACTTGATGTGAAACCACGCGTGATATGCACTAGTTCTACGGTGGTTGTGAAAATAAAGTAGTTATTGGTAGGAATGAACAGTTACAATAGTTAGGGTAGGTCTGAGTTTGAAAATATAAAAATAATAGGACCTAAAAAAATCTTGTTAGTATCATCTACTTCAACTTTTAGTCCTGTATCCGTCACGTCTTATGATTTAGGTGAGGTGAGGTGTTAAAAATGTCCTTACATCTAAAAGCTAGCGCTAATAGTGGTGCTTCACTCCCAACCATACTGTGAATGATAACATATTGAACAATTATGAACAATTTGTTTGTGTGAGAACACCGAAAATCTGATTGCAATTTAGTTATGACACAGGAAAGCTATAAGCGAATAGATTTATAGGGTGCGTGTGGTGTGGCGCAGTGGTTGGAGGCGCCGTGCAATACACATGGAATCGATACTCGTGCCCCAGGCTCACCAAGCATTCCATCCCTCCGGGCTCATAAAATTTGTGCCATACTTGTCTGAGAGGATAGCGGCAACGGTTCAATACATCGATAGGCCACCACGAGTCGTTATAAAGGCCAGATATGCATTCAGTCACCTCCAGTGGTGCTTAATGAAGTAGAATGCATGACGTATTCCTCAGCAATTGGTCAACGCCGAGAGCTTTATCCTTTTTAATAGATTTATAAATGTATTAACTGTACGATTAACCACGTCTTCTTCGAAAATGTTACCGATAAACAGTTGGATCTTCAGCAGATTAAAAGGGTGTTCGGTTTCTTCAGCGATGAAACAGGCTTAGCTGTCCATGAGCAGATAATTCCTGTATGGTTGTTTTCGTGCCTTTAACTTCTGATCCTATCGGCGATATACCACAAACAAACCTGACAGAAGCAGATTTCGGTATGACAAAGCGCTTTTCAGCTGAACAAACTGCCGATCTTTAATCGCTGTTCAGTTGGTGCTAGTTCCAATCGCTGAGTCACGTGAACACATCACGATGGCTAGATTGCTCCTATGTGTCATGGCCATGAGAAACATCAATGATTTACCGTTCCTTCTTGATAGAATTGCATGCAAGGAAAAATAGTAGCTGATCCACGAGGCTCGATATGTTGCGTCTTCCCTAATTTTCATCGTCGACGATTCACAGTGCAGTATAAGTGTTGCATTGTAAGAGATGACCTTCTCCACCGGCAGGACATCACAACAGCGTCGAAGAGGATCGATCCGGTATGCTGTTGCTTGCTGCTAACAAAGCGTTCATCCTTAGCCGTAAGAGCGTTATGTGATTCTTTCGCATTAAATGAAAATCTAAGGATCTTCTTTTTCTATGAAGTCCAACACCTGAGTGCCGAATTTTAGAGAATCTTCCTTTAACTCCAATGTTGCTGAGATATTTGCAAAGCACCGGACTTTAGGTGTCTGCGGTGGGGTATGAACGCGTTATTGTCCTTTTCGAGGAGTAATGCGTTCACCACCACACTATGCGGGTCCTTCGTTTCGCCTGTCTCTCCGCTGACGGGTCGTGGCAGAGTTTGATAGAACTAGAAGTTTTAGTTAAGTATTTCGCAATATACCATGCTATTGAAATGAGTAAGCAGTAAATATTAAGTTAAAATTGTGATTATAACTACAGCCTCAGCTTAACTGGGTTCGTTGCCGATTTGAGCTGTCCAGATCAATCCCGCTACCAAGTGACTGCTGATGGCAGTGATCGATAACACTAGCTGAGAGAATGGACAATAACGCGTTCGTTTCCCACCGCAGACGCCTGCGGTCCGGAGTTTTGCAAATGTCTCAAAATCATTGAATTTATATTTCGCAATATACCGTACCATTGAAAAGAGTAAGCAGTAAATAATAAGTTAAAATCTTGCTTAGCTTAAAAAAGTACTTCAACGATCCACGAAGCTGTTCATCTTTCATTGTTATCTGCCGCAAGAGAATAGATTCCTCCTCTTATAAATATTCATGAAAATCGGTCTGTTAAGTGAACAATGCTATTTTTCTTCAGTAAAGACCTACTTAATTCTCTTCTATGTGGTATCGGTCTCTTTGTATATCATTCGTTGAAACTTGGGCTGCTCTAGCGCCGTGGTTATGCGTGCCATCCAACACATACCGAATTTGTCGTTAATTCCACCCCTCGCCTCGGGGCTCATAAGCCTTCAATCCATTTTTAACAGGCAGATTGCTAACCAACCTGTCTGGAAGGATGGAAGAACGGAGCTGGTACATCTGTAGGCCACCGCAAGTCATTGTATAGACTAAATGTAGATTCAAACCCCTCTACAGTACTAATAATGGAGTTGAAAGTATGGTGTATTTCTAACGGTTGACTGACGCTGAATGCCTTATCCTTTATCCTTTCATTTGTCAGTCTCACGTTTGACGAAAACAGTAGCTAATTGGCCTGTTTCATTTTTATTTGTGCTCATCTACTAACGTGGTGGTCTTCGATCACAGCACTCCGTATAGGGCGGTGAGTCCGTTTGCATTGTTATGCTAAAAAAAAACGGCTCACTTCCCGTGAAAGCGATTTTGTTTTGGTCGCCGATTATCCAGACATTCTTCTTCTTCTTGTACTCTCATAGCTTCAGAAGCATCATAGTTGGTGGAAGGGGAGAGGGAGAGCTTCGCTCGACCGTAAAATGAGCATATTTTTGGATCGGACTTGTTTTTATAGTCAATTTAATCACATTTAACAAATACTATCAGACATGGATGACCCTATTATGTACAGGAACGAGTCGTGATCGTATTACGATTATTCGGTTCCACATGATTTGTTGAAGAATCGGATCACACCCCTTTTCTGCTTTTATCACCTCTCGTTTCCCAGCCGATGTTGCTCCTAATGGTACTTAAACTCAACGTGATGATGGAGGTTTTCAAGCAACTGTTGGTAATTCCATGAAATTTTTTAAGCCGTTAAGACATGTCTGGCAAGTTTTGCCTTTGTTTCTTACATCATCATCGCTCTCTCTTCCTATTCTTCTTTCTGACGTAACTTTTGCTTCCTTTCTTAATTCATCCTTAATCGTTCCTCTTAGTCCCAAATGAATACTTCCCGGTTGGTAATTCAGAATTGCATCTCGTTGCCTGTTTTGTTTTTTCCTTTAATCAGCGAAACAAGTGAAGAGATCTTTTTAAGTTGGGGTGATGCGAGTCAATGTGGCGC
Organism: Angiostrongylus cantonensis; assembly: GCA_009735665.1. NCBI lineage: Eukaryota > Metazoa > Nematoda > Chromadorea > Rhabditida > Metastrongylidae > Angiostrongylus > Angiostrongylus cantonensis. The sequence goes on from MQTX01000058.1 coordinate 664,144, forward strand.
GGGTTTGGGACGATGCAGACTACATGAAGGTCCGTAATATGTGCGACAACAATCAAGGATGGCGTGAGGTACACCGTACATTTAAAAATCCGTCGTTGTTCCGAGTTCTGATTATCGAAGTTCTCGAAATAAAAAGTGTGGATAAGTTATGGAATCCGTTAAGCATTTATTATGAGCCATAACGTTATCTCACGGGACTTACTGGATAGAGTTTTATCATGTTATCACCGCTACCCTCCACTTTTATCTCGATGCATCATATTTTCAGGTGTATAAGAAAAAGGGTATCAGTGTGTTTTCCCAGTCAGTCCCGTCCAACAACTTCCAAATGATCAAGGCATGTTTTTCTGACTTCAAATGCAAAACGGAAAAAATAATCAATGCGCTTAATAGATTTGTTAACTTAGTATTTGCTTAATGAAAAACAGAACGAACAGCAGAAAACGATAAGTGGAATTTTTGATGTTTCCTCAGAGTTTGTACCATCACCTTTGATAACGTGAAATGAAGAAAATCAACCCATCTGTGCTACTGAAATCACTGTGATCGATTTGAAATAACTTTACATTAGTTGTGTTCCCTTACTTTCATTGGATCAATGTTTTTAACTTCTCAGACGTCTTATTGAATATGTAGACGCTTGATGAATGCTGCAGCCCATCGTTCATTTCTAAACCCATAGTATAAACTCGAGCTTTTTAGGTCATCTGTAACGCACTAGTTAGAGATACCCAGTAATACACAAGTGGTCTTTGGTTCTCTCCCATGCCCCGGGCTAGTCAAGCTCTTCATACCTTCTGAGTCGCCAAATGGTGTCAGAATTCATGAGAGGTAAAGTGAAAGTGCCGACATCAGCAGTCCTCCGCAGGTCATTGGATAAATATGTTTTTAATCACTTCTATAATGATTAGTGAATTCGTATGCATGACGAATCCTTAAGAGTGTCCTTGATCAATGTCAGATTCCCTATTCCTTATCGTTTTTGTCATGGTTGGGAGCTGTTTGCAGCAAAAAAGCTCTGAAGGTGTTCCCATTCCAGGGTTGATCAGATAAGTACTATTCATTTCAGGCCGTGGCGAAATTTCCAGACGTACTGCCGAGTGTTGCCTATGATGTATTGCACGATTCGTCCTATCGATCTCATTGGGATCGACATATGGCCTCTCAGTGCTTCATAGGAATTATTAATCCTAACAATGACATGGGATATTACGCCTGTTGGTTTTGTTGTGTCGATTATTGATGCAAATTGGCGGCAAGTGCACATAAGTCACCATCCTCATCCCTTCCACTATCATCCGTGTTCATAAGTTGGTGAACTAAACGGACCTGGACTCTGATCACTCACGGAGAGCAAATCTCCTTGGAGACTGAATCGTATGAACGATGTAATTAACACAGCACACTGTCTGCGACGGTATCTCTTGTTTCAATAGAGTTCAACACAAGCAATTATAAAACAGCTCAAGTTACTGTGCACATGCGGATCAATACTATATAATATCACGTGGGTCAAAAGTAAAGGTAGAATAGTTTAATGGAAGGTAGGTGTTAGGCAGTTGAAGAGGACAATTGAGGAAAACATTAAGAACATGACAACGGAGTGCTGCATAGAAACGCTAATGCTTTCAAGGAACTTTCCATTAGTTTCCCAGCCCCCTATACATAGATTAATTTTGGCAAAACTTCTGTGAAATCTAGAAAAATTCTTTTTGATGGAAGTTGAGGAAAGTGCGAGAAACAATAAAGAAAGCAGAGTTAAAGAAAGAAATGAAATTACACCCTAGTCAGAGAATCTGTGGAAATAGCGTTTGGTGGAACGAAAAAAAAGAAGACCAAAAGGTACGAGAAAAATGAAATCGTTGAAATAGGATGGACGATTTCTTTACCTTTGTAATTCATCACGACTTCACCATTTTTGTTGAGAGATTGGTATGTGCAGTCTATCAACTACCAATCCAATCACTACTACCAATAACCAGCATCCTGCATAAAAGAGCGTCGCTGGGTGAGAATGCGTCATTCGAGAGATGCTTTACACCCTAGTCAGAGAATCTGTGGAAATAGCGTTTGGTGGAACGAAAAAAAAGAAGACCAAAAGGTACGAGAAAAATTAAATCGTTGAAATAGGTTGGACGATTTCTTTACCTTTGTAGCGAGAATACGAGCAAGTGTGGATCATACACTCGGACCGTCTTTCGCGATGAAAACGAAGACGTCGAAACGTTAGCTGAATAAATATTACTTATCAACGTCGTGTAAGCTTGTCAAAGCAAGAATACATGTTAATTAGACACACTGAAGTTAAACGGAAGTTGTTTTTCAAATATTAGTTTGCGATGTCGAACAACTCAAAGTAGAAGCGAATCCACTCTGTTGCCGTTGGAATCAACACCGTTGATCAGTGCCAAATATTCTTCTTTTTTGCTGTGCACTATCTCTCTGACAATACCGGCTTTGACAATCTTAGTCGTTTATGCGCCAACATCAAACAATAACGAAGAAGTCGAAGCGTTCCACATGGACTTGGAGAAGTTCTACAGAGAAGTTTCAATGCCAAGATTGGACCAAGAAGAACGTCTGAGGAACGCCACATTGGGACCCACGGATTAAAATGGAACGAACAGGGTGAGCGGCTCTCTGGGCTTGTCATGGCGACCAAGACCATCCATGGTAACTCGCAATTCCAGAAGCCCCACCCTTAACGCTGGACGTGGGAATCTCCCAATCTACCATGACGAAATAGACCACATCATAGTAAATAGAAAGTTTTGCCTAATCGATGTCGCTGTTGCCCCAAAGTTCTGCACGGGATCCGACCATCGTCTCCTTCGTGCAAGATTCTATTTCTCGCAAAAAGGAGAAAAGGCCGCTAAATTCAAAAACTGAAGTCCCACAAACACCACAAACTGGGACTCATTCAGCTCATTAGTCGGCTGTTGGGAAGATGCCGTTGCCGATAACATCGACGAGGAATACGATCGGCTCATTGAACATCTTCACGTTAGCGCTATGAAAGTTAAGAACTCGAAAGTCACCAAGAGACGTCTGTCTCCAGAAACTCTCGAGCTGATACGCCAGCGTGGAATCGCTGTCTCCAGAAACTCTCGAGCTAATACGCCAGCGTGGAATCGCACAGTAATGGTCGAAGCTGCAGAGGCTGGGAAAAGCATTCGCAAAGCCCGCCGAAGCTTCGCCAATTACAAGACCAAGATGATTGCACTCCGACGCCCAGACGGAACAATAACAGCGTCCAGGAAGGCAATGGAGAAAATCATTCACGAATACTACTGAGATCTCTCCGATAGCCACGTCCACCTCCCGTCATATGAAATAAAAGAGGATGGATTTGTTGTACCGTGGCTTCTCCCTTCCGAAATCTTGAAGTATCGCGAGAGTACAAAAGACCGCTCTGTCTCACTTTCATCGACGTAGAGAAGGCCTCTGATTCAATTGAGACAGAAGCAGTCATGGAAGCCCTTGTGGTCAAGGGATCCCTACTCAGTACATAAAGATTCTTCGTGAGCTGTACAACAATTTCACAACCAAAATCTCACCATTCTACAACGATATTAACGTTGACGTCAAAAGAGGAGTTACGCAGGGCGATACAATCTCGCCAAAATTATTTACCACCACCCTCCAGAACGTCATGCGAACATTGGAATGGGATAATATGGAAAATCGATGGTCGGCAAATAAATCACCTTCGCTTTGCTGATGATATCGTTCTTATAACACCAGACATTTGCCAAGCGGAGCGTGTGCTTGCGGACTTTGATGAAGCGTGTGGAAAGATTGGTCTTCGACTAAATCTCACGAAAGCGATGTTCAT
>MQTX01000058.1:674234-736092 GCA_009735665.1 Angiostrongylus cantonensis
TACTATCAACAACCAGCATCCTGCATAAAAGAGCGTCGCTGGGTGAGAATGCGTCATTCGAGAGATGCTCCACTGGGGAAGGTGCGACTCGGTACGAAGACGAAGACGCCGCGTCGAGAATACGAGCAAGTGTGGATCATACACTCGGACCGTCTTTCGCGATGAAAACGAAGACGTCGAAACGTTAGCTGAATAAATATTACTTATCAACGTCGTGTAAGCTTGTCAAAGCAAGAATACATGTTAATTAGACACACTGAAGTTAAACGGAAGTTGTTTTTCAAATATTAGTTTGCGATGTCGAACAACTCAAAGTAGAAGCGAATCCACTCTGTTGCCGTTGGAATCAACACCGTTGATCAGTGCCAAATATTCTTCTTTTTTGCTGTGCACTATCTCTCTGACAATACCGGCTTTGACAATCTTAGTCGTTTATGCGCCAACATCAAACAATAACGAAGAAGTCGAAGCGTTCCACATGGACTTGGAGAAGTTCTACAGAGAAGTTTCAATGCCAAGATTGGACCAAGAAGAACGTCTGAGGAACGCCACATTGGGACCCACGGATTAAAATGGAACGAACAGGGTGAGCGGCTCTCTGGGCTTGTCATGGCGACCAAGACCATCCATGGTAACTCGCAATTCCAGAAGCCCCACCCTTAACGCTGGACGTGGGAATCTCCCAATCTACCATGACGAAATAGACCACATCATAGTAAATAGAAAGTTTTGCCTAATCGATGTCGCTGTTGCCCCAAAGTTCTGCACGGGATCCGACCATCGTCTCCTTCGTGCAAGATTCTATTTCTCGCAAAAAGGAGAAAAGGCCGCTAAATTCAAAAACTGAAGTCCCACAAACACCACAAACTGGGACTCATTCAGCTCATTAGTCGGCTGTTGGGAAGATGCCGTTGCCGATAACATCGACGAGGAATACGATCGGCTCATTGAACATCTTCACGTTAGCGCTATGAAAGTTAAGAGCTCGAAAGTCACCAAGAGACGTCTGTCTCCAGAAACTCTCGAGCTGATACGCCAGCGTGGAATCGCAGCAGCAGTAATGGTCTAAGCTGCAGAGGCTGGGAAAAGCATTCGCAAAGCCCGCCGAAGCTTCGCCAATTACAAGACCAAGATGATTGCACTCCGACGCCCAGACGGAACAATAACAGCGTCCAGGAAGGCAATGGAGAAAATCATTCACGAATACTACTGAGATCTCTCCGATAGCCACGTCCACCTCCCGTCATATGAAATAAAAGAGGATGGATTTGTTGTACCGTGGCTTCTCCCTTCCGAAATCTTGAAGTATCGCGAGAGTACAAAAGACCGCTCTGTCTCACTTTCATCGACGTAGAGAAGGCCTCTGATTCAATTGAGACAGAAGCAGTCATGGAAGCCCTTGTAGTCAAGGGATCCCTACTCAGTACATAAAGATTCTTCGTGAGCTGTACAACAATTTCACAACCAAAATCTCACCATTCTACAACGATATTAACGTTGACGTCAAAAGAGGAGTTACGCAGGGCGATACAATCTCGCCAAAATTATTTACCACCACCCTCCAGAACGTCATGCGAACATTGGAATGGGATAATATGGGAGTGAAAATCGATGGTCGGCAAATAAATCACCTTCGCTTTGCTGATGATATCGTTCTTATAACACCAGACATTTGCCAAGCGGAGCGTGTGCTTGCGGACTTTGATGAAGCGTGTGGAAAGATTGGTCTTCGACTAAATCTCAAAGAAACGATGTTCATGAAGAACGGATTGGTTTCGTTTGCCCCATTCACACTCAACGGAACGAATATCTCCGAATGCTCTAGTTATGTCTATTTAGGTCGGGAAATCAATATGATGAACGACTTAGCTCCAGAGCTGAGCAGAAGGAAACGAGCGGCTTGGGGAGCTTTCAAGAGCATCGAGGATGTAGTGAGGAGAACAAAGAACACCCGACTCCGTGCCCACCTTTTCGACTCAACGGTTCTTCCTGCCCTAACGTATGCGTCAGAAACCTGGTCGCTGCGTAAGCAGGATGAAAGATCACTCAGCGTTGGAAGGACGATGCTAGGAGTATCCCGCTTTACACAAGCAAGGGAAGGGATTCGAAGCTCCGACCTGCGTCAACGATAAAAAATCGAAAATGCCGTTCTCTACGCCAAACAGTCGAAGATAAGGCGGGCCGGACACGTAATGTGTATGAATGATAACTTATGGAGAAGAGCCGTTAGTAACTGGATTCCTGGGGATGTCAAACGAGCTGCAGGGAGACCACCGACTTGATGGTCGGAGTTCTTTACGAAAAGCCTAGGAGAAAGATATGATGCTCGACGAGTCCGTAAAGCGAGCAGACCCCACTGGGCTAATCTTGCATGCGACGGTGAAAAATGGAGCATTTACTTGCGCCCGCTCGAGTCACTCGACGATCAACGGGACTACAGGTGACAAGTTACAGGTGATCTCTCGGACATGAGGAATCTTGAGCTACCTGAGAGCATGGTCGCGTAGCCCGCTGATCAAAGGCCGATAAAAGGGGCTTTAAGCTGATATCGAGTTATATCTGGGAAATGCACTCGCTTCGACCTGTGGTTGTCTTTTACTTTCTATGTAATTACAATAGTAGCCAGGATCGACTTTCTATTAACCTCGGCATTGAATTACGAATTCGTCATTTTCTCTCTTAGCAATCGCGAGGTTGTTAAGCAGCATACATTTCCATACAATAACACACATACAACACAATTCGCCGGCGTTTCGTTTCGTTTAGCTGGCGTTTCGCCAGAATCGCCTTCTTCAGAGCCTGGAAGGGTACACGAATACGCAACTTACTATGTCAAACACTTCAACAGCACAAACAGAAAGATAAACATCTGACCGATAATTGCAAGATCTACGGCTTCTCGAAAAAACCCACCGTTTTTTTCATATGTCCTCCACCGAGGAGGAACAGCCGCTCAGATTTGCATATGGCTGAAGACAGCAGCACTCCCCGTCAACGATCGATGCGAAGATAAGGGGCGAGATACCCCGTAGCCTTTTGGAGCGTCGCTCTCCCTCGAAACTTATCTAGTGGGGTTACAATTTTGTACCCATTGGATATGGTTATTTGCCGAGCCAAGTCGCGCGATTCTTCCCTTAGTTCTTGTGCACACAGAGGTGGCTGTTTGAAACATGTTTCTCACAAGCGCCCTCTTTGTGTGGGAAGGGTGATAAGAACGGGAGTGAACCAGGATGTTTTTGTTACTTGGTTTTCGGTACCACTTTGTCATGCAACCGTTACTTGATAAGTTGATTTGAACGTTAATAAATGGAAGCCAAGTCTCTTTCGGTTTCTCCCGGGTGAATCTAATATACTCAGACTGCTCATTCAATAATTCAAAGCATTTGTCCATCTTCTCCTGTGTAGAGAAGACGATAAAGCAATCATCTATATATCCGCAGTAGACTAGCGGCCGGAGACCGAGAACGGGACTTCCACTCTAGACATAAACGCAATGGCAAGGCTTGGTGCCAGTCGCTGTCCCATTGCCAGCCCCCTTATTTGTGCGTAGTATTTCCCAGACCATCTGAAAATCGAGCAGCTTAGGCACTCCTTTAAGAGAGCCATAAGCTGCTGGATGGACAAGCCATGCATTTTTATTTTTCCTTCATGTTCAACAGCGAGTTCGAGGATGGCTTGCATTGGGGAGTCATTCGATACGTTGGTGTAGTGCTGTAATGTCGAACGTTTCCATCACGTACGCGTTCTTAGGAAACGCGTCAGCTAAGATTGTGTTGTATGTGTGTTATTCTATGGAATTAAACGCATGCTGTTTAACAACTTCGCGATTGCTGAGAGATAAAACGACGAAATCATGTGTAATCACATTTAAGCATTTTTGTGCCTACGTGTGCGTAGGCCACGTTGTACACGTCGATTCCGTCAAGGGTCTGTAATCAAACAGATGGGAGATACGTAAGAGGCTGTCCCGGATTTCCTACAATAAAGAAAGGGGCCTCACCGCGCAAACTGTGATACTCTTTCTGTCTATTGAGCCATCTAAGTGATTGGCTAGCTCTGTCATGAGAAGAACAGCGACGAATGAACACTTGACCACCCTGATTGTTAACAGGATCAGTTGTGATACAGAATTTTATTGTACTAGTTAGAAAACGATACTTCCAGAAGAGCTGTTTTTTGAAAGAAACTGATAAATATCCATTATATTGGCCGAGCAGTCAAAAAAGAATCCTGAGTGCTTTCAGTGTCGGCGATACCGCCAGTCCGTGGCCGTGATTTTGTGATGCAACGTTCTTGGCTCGATACTGGTGATGAGAAGCTCATCTGTGGACATTCCGTTTACCATCAGGTGAATAGTGTGAACACATTATTCACTTTCTACAAATATGGCCCAATATTTTTGGAAGAGTATTCTTGAAAATGAAAATATTTTCAAACGCTAAACATGTTTTCGACTCGAAACTCGAGACGCTAAACGTGTTTTCGTTCAACACCTCTACATTTGCTCTCTGCGCAAAATCTTGGACTGAGTTTAAAGCAGGCGATGCGTAGAGATAGTCGCGTATTACGTCCACTACACTCCCCTAGTTTAACCCCACCCGAGTTAACCAAGGCTTCTTTCTTAGGGGATGTGAATTGATGCACTGCTTGTCTGGGAAACGCTTTCTTGGATGTATAAAACTACCTGCGATGAAGACCTTAAAGCACTTTGTCGAACCTCTCCCAAGATTTCCAGCTGGGATCGACATCATAAGCTCCCAAGGACATTATGGAAAACCAAATCTCAAGTACTACACGAGCCTACACTCGATCCTCAATACATTCATGAATGGTGAATGGAGAACAACGAATCGAATGAAAAATATGTGAAATTCGACCATGGATAAATAAGAATCTCTTTCATCATTGAGCTCAATGTGAGTTATGAAACGCACAAATTAGATTTCAGGAAGAACGATCAATGTTTTTTGTGGTCATTACAAACTTGTTAGATTGCAATTAGTACTGAGTGCACTATTCGTACTAAAACAATCAATTAGCAGCTTTTTCGCTGCAGTTTTTCATTGCTTGATGTAGCGCTGATTTTTTTTTGAATTCGGAGAGCTCAGGATTATGAATTATTAAGGACTATCCGCCAATGAAAGGTTACGTTCGTGCAGTCTCAATACTGTCGGCATATCTCATTCGACCGTTGAAAGAAGATGGTTGCCAAATTATCTACCTCAGCCATTCCGATCCTAAAGGTGCAGGTTGAGTTGTTTTTCTTTTTAATATTGCAAGCTATTTCCATCACAAAGTGTGTGTAGGGCAGCGATTAAACGCGCACTGCAATACACACACGCTCATTGGTTCGTTCCTGCTCCAGTGTATAAAAAAGTTTGATATGTTGGTAAGACGCTGTAAGTCACTACAAACACATTCACGATTCTTCTAAGGTATTGGTCAAGGTCAGTGCTTCAATCCTTAACGTAGACAGCCATCAATTTTCCATTACAAATTTACACATTCCTTCAAAAAAAAATGGATAACACTTTGTGTTCCTCAATATGGTCGGCGGCCAAATAAGAGTAGATATTCTCTCAGACTCCTATGGCTAAATAAGCCAGGACATCCTACCGCACTCTATCCCACTTATGTACTCATATATTCATTGTTTCCTGTCTACTTTTAGTATAATTTTTCCTGTGAATGCATTTTAGGGGACATTTTTGTCCCACTGCGCAATCCTCGCGCTTCTGAAACTATTCTGAGAAGCCGTGTAAATGTCCGCGGAATGCTGAAGTTCACTGTTTTGTTTGTAGGTACTCTTCCTCCATGGTTAGTAAATTATTTAACACGAGTGGTAGCTCCTAAAGTTGTAAAGAAACTTCACAAAGCCTGTTTATCGTATACGCAATGGAAGCAGAATAATCAACCAAATTTTAAGCCATGGATCTATCCAGAACAACAGGTATGTGGATCTACATTTACATAAAATTATATTAGCATTTACTCGATTAAATACAATAGCTCAACAAATCTTCTTACCTCGTTGATATTGAGGAGATATACGAATAGTCATCACATCATCGTTGTCAACACCACCACTTAGATGGCCTGTCCTCACTGGTTCTGCGGTCTCCGGCACATCCTCCGTTTTTTCAGAATTTTGCTGGCTTAGACATTGTGAATTCTGGAGTGGCGGGGTCAGTCTGGCCAAAGTCTGCTCCGGATCGTCACCACCACAGACAGTCGCAGCCCTCATGGATCAGAGGAAAATTTGCTACCATGTAACTAATTTCACACCAAAACTGTGGTGGATCCTGGTATTGGTTTATTCTTAACTAGGCTTCCTTATAGAAACGCCGGACACTTTATCAGCTTGGCAGACCCTACCTGGGAGACTAATCACCTCGCTGTAGATCGCAGTCCGACACCCAGAAATATCTCTCAGCCACGATGAGGTGGTACCGTTGGGAGGAATACCGCCACTAGGAATGAGAACCGGAAATTCTAGTGAAGTTCCAGCGTTTCAAAAAAAACCAAGAACACCGGTGAAGCTCTAGTGAGAACGGATTTTCAGACATCAAAAGCTTAATAACATCGTAGGTGAATGGTACTCGACTTGTTCCTTTTCATCACTAATCGTTATTTTAAAACAACCTTTGCCTATCAACATGCTCTCCGTTGCCGAAGAATTTTCACTATTTAATTAATCAAAGGAGGACATAAAGATTCTTCAGCCGTTTTGTGAAAACTTTCTGGAATTTGTTCTCCGGAAGCTGCCCAGATCGTCTCGATATAAACAAAAAGAAACGGAATTAGTTAACGCTTTATTATTCACTTCTCAAATTGAAAACGACAAATTTGTGGCGCCACCGATCACAAAAGATTCCATGTTCGTGAACGTTCTGGCTTATTGACGAATATTCCAACGTCTTCAACACTTTCTTTGTCGTAGGTTTCAATAGAGACGTCTTCTTTTCTAAAGACGAAAAGCCGTTGGAGTTATAGACAGAGCCACGGTTTCTACAACTCTCACACCGTCCTCTCTCCTTCATTAAAGTTTTAATTAGTGCTCTATAAGCTTTCCATCCATTTGATTTCTAGCGATCTCACACTGCTTTCTCTTTTTTTTTGAGGCTAGGTTAAAGTAAAATCCTTTTACACCACCAGAAGTACCAGGAAGCGTTTGACAACGTCCCGAACTGCTGTCTTGGAATTCAGTTGTAAACACAGATACACAAAAACACATGCTTAAAGGAATAAATCGAGTTCCACATAGCGGAGTCGCCTGCACTATAAACGTGGTCTGAAAAAAAACGAAAATCATGAAAGGATGAGTGAAAAAAGAGGAGGTGGAGACCGAGTTTACAAAAATGTCAAAATGGTGCTTCAAATGATCGCAAGCTACACCCGTTGGTTTTTTTCGATAAAATCAGTTGAAAACTGTTCTGTCAAACTGTGGTGAGTAGATTTGAACATGTATTGATACCACCTCTATCACCAATCGCTCCGTTAATCCTCGAGTGATTCGAGCGGGCGCTGTAAATCTGCCATATTTCCCTTTCGCATGCCAAAGAAAGCTAGTGGGTTATACTCGCTCGAGGAACTCGTCGATCATCGTACCTTTCTTTTAGGTTTCTCGTGAAGAACCCTGACCATCGGGTCGGTGGTTTTCCTGCAGTACGTTTGACATGCCAAGGAATCCAGTCACTAACGGCTCTTGTCCATCGGTTGTCATTCATACGCATTACGTGTCCGGTCCACCTTATCTTCGACTGTTTAACGTACAAAACGGCATCTTTGATTTTTGATCGTTGACGCAGGTCGGAGCTTCGGATCCCATCCCTTACTTGCGTGAAACGGGATACTCCTACCATCGTATATTCGACTGCGCGTTCGATAACGCTGAGTGATCGACCTTTCATCCTCCTTACTGCAGCGACCACGTTTCTGACGCATACGTTATACGCATATGTGCTCGTATAGAGCAGGAAGTACCGTGGAGTCGAAAAGGTGGGCACGGAGTCGGGTGTTCTTTGTTCTCTTCACTACATCCTCGATGCTCTTAAAAGCTCCCCAAGCCGCTCATTTCCTTCTGCTCAGCTCTGGAGCTAAGTCGTTTCATCATATTTATTTCCCGACCTAGATAGACATAACTGGAGCATTCGGAGATATTCGTTCCGTTGAGCGTGAATGGGGCAAACGAAACCAATTTCTTCATGAACATCGTTTTCATGAGATTTAGTCGAAGACCAATCTTTCCACACGCTTTATCAAAGTCGGCAAGCATACGTTCCGTTTGGCTTATGTCTGCTGTTATAAGGACGATATCATCAGCAAAACGACAATGATGCAATTGCCGACCATTAACCTCGGCATTGAATCATGAATTCGTCGTTTTCTCTCTTAGCAATAGCGAGGTTGTTAAACAGCATACGTTTAGTTTTGTACAATAACACACATACAACACAATCGTAGCTGATGTTTCGGCAAAATCGCCTTCTTCAGAGCCTGGAAGGCACGCCAATACGTAATCCACCAGCTCAAACGCTTCAACAGCACAATCAGAAGGATGAACATCTGCACGATAATTGCAAGATCTACGGCTTCTCGAAAAACCCACCGCTTTTTTCACCTGTCTTCCACCTATGGAGAACAGCCGCTCAAAGTCGCATATGCCAGGCGACTGCAGCACTCCCCATCAACTATCGATACGAAGTTCTAATGGTTTTTATTCCGTTTAATGAGATTTATCCTCAGCTGAGATATACCACTGTAAAATGCAGATTGAAATCCTGCATTAATTTCCGAATAACTTCATAGGTGCAATGAGTGCAAAAAGATCAGATCAATATCTCCTACTGCTCCAAAGTTTTTTTTGACTTCCAACTCCTCAAATTCTCTAGTAGTGGTGAAATTTTCGGCAATCTATGAGAAAACCAGCACTCACGTGAACGAAATTTACAGCGGACCTAAAAATATTCGAAGTTGTCAGAGTAGATGAACATCACCAATTTTATGAACCACACAGGAACCATGTTATCCAGATGCCCTAGCCCTCACTGTGGTTTTCGTCCTCCTCAGTGCCTGGGAGGGTCAAGTTGATTTTTGCGTTGCACATAGACGGTCATATGGGCGACTACGAACTAGCTGGCGTTTTAGGGTACTCGGTGGAATTCCAATTATGGTTACCGAATTCTCTATACTGGCCCTTCTTAAGCAGCGTGATATAGCTGCACTTTGTTCGTTTGAGCAAGATGCTTTTACTACTTGGCTTTCGATACCATTTCTTAATGTAGCCCTTTTCTGATAGGTTAATTTGGACGTTAAGGAATGGAAGGCTGTTTCTTTTCGGTTTCTCTCGGTTGAGCTTGATATACTCCGACTGTTCATTCAACAACTCGTAACATTTGTCCATTTTCTCTTGCGTTGAGCAAAGGACAGAACAGTCATCTAAAGATCTACAGTAGAGTAACAGCCCGAGAACGGTCACTGGTGCTTCCACCTTAGACATAAACGCAATGGCAAGACTTGGTGCCAGTCGTTGTCCCATTGCCAACCCTCTTATTTGAACTAGTACTTTCCGTACCATCTGAAGATTGAGCAGCTCAAGCATTCTTTTAAGGGTGCCATCAATTGCTCTGTCTTGAAGCCATACATGTTTATTTCTCCTTCGTGCTGTGTAAGGAGTTCGAATATACCTTGCATTGCGAAGTCATTCGACACGTTTGTATAAAGGGTGATAACGTCGAAGGAATCCATCACGTACGCGCTGCTGGGCTGCGCAATACGTAGGCGATCCAGAAGCATCTGGGTATTCGTAAGATGGGCTGGAATGTGTTTCAACAACTGGGTAAATATTAGGGTTAAAAACCATGTTATCCTATACGTTGGCCCGTCTACACAGCTAATGATAGGTCTAACCTTAAATAATGATGGATCGGTAGACGCAAGATCATCACTGGATACTAACTTATGAGTTTTAATAAACAAGTACAAGATGGGACATGTTGGTAAGTCAACTTTTCGTTGAGAAATAACTGATGGTTTTAAACCAGCAGCGCTTGCCATTTTGACTCACAGATGATGAGCGATAATGTAAAGCATCTTCAAGATGCTTTTTCGTTATCTCAACATCTAACTGATAGGAAATTACGACAAACACTCCACCCTTATTACTAACAGATAGTCTTATGTTTTTCAACTTTATCAGCTCGTACATTTCGCATACCACGTTTTTGCACTTCAGTGAGGTCTGAGCTGTATCTTTACGCGCTATAGTGATTAAGGACCTTGAAAGTTTCGTTCGTAAACATCCGAAATTTTACATCAACTTCATTATTGGGCTCTTGTTGTCTAAAGAACAGCTGAGGAAATGGTGTTATTGGTAAGGCCCCCACTTGGTGCTGTTTACACCTATTTCGCGTTTCATCTCTAGCTTTTTTGCGGAGTCAATCTTGAAGTTGATGTAAACTACATGCGAACCTTCGCAAGGTTGCCTTAGAAATGGTTTCAGATGGTGAGAAACTCGGCCCCAATTCTAATAACGAGCGCGCACCGTCAGGGAGAGTCATGCCTCCTAACACAGTTAGCCTTGAATTGTTTTGCACATTATTTATGCTACTGTGACTTGTTTGATGTTCGTTAGCGGTACTTCTGTGCGCTCTTGAAGCCGTGTTATGCGATTTTCACTCAAAAGGTCTTCGAATCTTTTCCGTTAACATCGTTGATGAATGGTGATATCATGGTTGTGAAATTTTCATACAGTTCACGAAGAACCTTTATGTGCTGAGTAGGGACTCTCTTACTATCAGGGATTTCCATGAATGCTTCTGTCTCAATTGGCTCCAAGGCCTTCTGTAAATCGATGAAAATGGAATAGAGCGGTCCGCGATAGCTCGATGAGTCTTGTTATCGTGTGGATGTGGTCCATCGTATTGAATCTTTTTCGAAACGCTGCTTGCTCACAAAGCTGTCCTTTGTCCACTGTGCTGTCAATCCTGTTTAGGATGGCTCGAATGAAGAGTTTGTAGACGACAGACAACAAGCAGATTGGGCGATAGTTGCCTATATGGTGTAGGTCGCCCTTCTTGAACAATAACACGATCTTGCTGGTCCTCCACTAAGTAGGGACCTTGCATTCAGATGGGTAACGTGTTAAGAGCCAAGCCAGTGTGTTTACGAGAACTGGCGGAAGGTTCTTCAGATGTTCAGGTCTTATCCTCTCCGGACCTGGTGCTGTTCGGTTTTTCACTGACCAAATAGCGTGTCCTATTTCGGAACCGGTGGTACGACATATCTTTTCCCCTTTAATTCATATGAGAGAAGGATGACGTGATTATTGAAGAGATCTGATTAGTAATCGTGCATCATTTTCTCCATTGCCTTCCCTGGACGCTGTTATTGTTCCCTCTGGGTGTGGGAGTGCAATCACCTTGGTCCTGTAATTGGTGAAGCTTCGGTAGGCTTTGCGAATGCTTTTTCCACCCTCTGCAGCTTCGACCATTACTGCTGCTCTTCTTCTTTTAAGATCTTCTTTTATCGCCTGTCTGCATTATTTTGCAAGTTCGGCCGTTCACGGTTGCCCGCAGCTCGTGCGATTCCACGCTTGCGTATCAGGTCGAATTTTTCTGGAGATAGACGTCTCTTGGTGACTTCCGCACTCTCAGCTTTCATAGCGCTAACCTTAAGATGTTGAATAAGCCGATCGTATTCTTCGTCGATGTTATCGAGAGCAGCGTTCTCTTCCAAACAGCCAAGTAATTACTTGAAGAAATCCCAGTTTATCATGGCCTTGGAGTTTCGTTTTTTGAATTCAGCGGTATTGCTACCGATTAACTCGTACCCACAATCAATATACTTTTTTTATTCTATTGTATTTCTCATTGGATAACGTCCTAGTTTAAGCTATAAGGTATGACGTTATATTGACCATTACAAGACAAGGAAATTTATTTCAGGCGGAATATCCTCGTGTAGATTTGACGAAATGCGAGCCGCAGGAATACGAACAGGAGATAATTGACGAATCGAATAAAAGTCCAGTTAGCAAAAGCATCAATGACGGAGACGAAACCGAGTAGCCCTTCAGCCTTCACATAACTCGATTTCTCATTTAGCAGATTACTTAGGCCACCTTCGAGTTCCGGTATTGAAATTAAGACTTGGATAGACCGTGTACAAAGTGTAAGTATTGATTTGATCGCTTGCATTCCCAATTTGTGTTTCACGCATTCAATACTTATCCTTCATGTGCAATGTACACCGACCTTGAGCTATGAGCAAAAAAGTGATTGTCGATGATAACGTTCTGAATGCTTACGCACGTATCAGAAAAAACACCTCCTCCAACAATCAGTGTTTCCCGAATTCTTATCAACTGGCTAATCAATTTCGTGGGTCTAATTGTGATATTAATATTTATAGGTCAACCCTTCACTATTTGTAAAATTTTAATAAATTCTTGAAGCAACTCTTCATTTAATTGTTTAGAAGCGTTGTGTATCCCAGATTGGGCGTTATTGAGTACGTAATGTTGTAAATAGTATCAGATTACATAGACCTAAATATGAGACACACAAGTCCGAAAGGAATTTTGCCTTTCAACTAGAAACACATTAACTGTATTGTCTTACTAACGCTCGTTTATGAGCTTACACTAGATTGTGAGCTATTATTTTGATGGCCAATATTTCGTCACAAAGTCCATCGAGAGGGGACCACGCGCTAGCGAAGACTGATTACTAGTGTCGTGGCTAATCGAGATTAGATCGGTTCAAGGACAACATAATTATATGTGAACTGTCGGAATCGAAACATCTTCGCCAACACAGTACAAATTGTCCCAACACGGAGAAATTCTAGGCTCAACGTTTCTTTATCCTCTTTTTGCTGTCGAGGGCACTCCGTCAAGGAGCAGAGCGCTTGTTTAAGTAGGATTTCACAGAATAGAACAAAGATGCTGCTGGCTGCAACAATCACTGTGGTCATGTTAAAACTCAAAGAATCGTACTATTCAAGTAGGTTTAATATTTAAAAGACAACACGTGTTTGCAACCTTGCTTTAACTGGTCAGAATCAGTTAATAAGAACACACTAACCCACTTCAATACAACCGTGTAAGGGTTATATTCTTACCCTATGTTTTCGTTTTAAACTATTGTTTGCTATAACAATGTCTTAACTCGCACCTGCTCACTATTCTTCTTTAATGGCAGGATACAATGTGAACTGCAACCACAAGGGTGCTGAGATATGGGGGAAGTTCGTAACCCCAACTAAGTTCGAACCCTCGATCATCCTTTCGGGGGGATCATGTGCTATCCACCACACCGATCGAAGCACTTGCATTGCCTTTCTCTCAGCTAGTCTTCTAACTCTAAGACCACTTAAAGCTCCAAGTTTTGATTTCACCAAAGTGGTTTCAAATAGACGAGTAATTTGGCGTTGATGTATAATTCTCGTTAATTTTCTCAGGAATTGCAATGTCTACACAACTATCATCCCGATAACCCAGAAATTCGTCGTTGGTGGCACTACAGTTTTTTTTTCAAACCACAATGATGTTGAGACATTTGCAAAACTCTGTACGGCAAGTGTATGCTGTGGGGTTCGAACACGCTATTACCTTTTCCGGGGGCTGACGCGTTCGCCACTACACCGTGCGGGTCCTAGGTTTCGCCATTTCTCAGTCGTGCTTAACTTATAGGTGCGATCAGTTATCACCCGTCAACAGGTTTGATCTCGAAGGGGGCACACATCGGCACTGAACCTACGACAACGTGCTCGATCTCCACTGCAAGGTCTGGAGTTTTCCAAACATCTCAGCGTCGTCGTGATTGTATTTCATATAATGCCCTACCATGAAAAAAGAATAGGCAACAAATAAAAAGTTATTACAATGTTCATTACATTAGTAAGAACGCTGGCATTTTTACATTCTAAGCTGGTCTATTTATTACCAAAGTATTCCATGAGACCTAGGGCAGACATTGCTGTACCGATAATGTCAATCTGTACAAGCAAATCGTTGTTCCCTTTCCGGAACAATCAAGCCTACCATACCTTTGGGGTCAGGAAACTGGTATCGGACTCGTCTAGGACTAGTTGGTTCACCAGTACCCACAAAGGATGGCGCGTACGTGCTCAAGCACGGCTCTCCTTGGAACCGATAGAGAATCGGCACGAGCAGCATTCGACGACCTTCTTGAGAAAGACCAAAAATCATCAAGCAGTAGCCGAACTTATACGAGAAAGCTGGTAGACCTTCGTAGATAACGGATGCGAGGAAAAAACACTAGAAGAAGTGCTGCGATCTGCAAAATGTAGATGTGATGACTGATCTTGTAAAATATGCAGATAAAGATAGCACTATTTCGAACAACTCTAGCACACAACAGAGATCTGTATAGAAAATGATGGCGCTTTTACAACCCACATTATTGGCAGGGCTACAAATAATGCAAGAAACGATAGCTATTTGTGGGCACTTGGATACTTGGACGGTCCGTCTTCAAGAGTTGTGCGGACCCCAGCACATTTGTCATTCTTTTTGCTTTGGCTCTATTTCGCTATTTCTCAGACACATAAATTTTGTGCAAGATTTTACACCTTTTACAGTGAAAAATTTTTATTCAGACCTATTTCTAACACGATTGTCTATGTACTTCTTGACTAACACACCACTATAACACAGTTGAGACCAATGAAATTTACTGTCCTAAGGTATAACTTTTTATTCACTGCCCATTATTTTTTCATGGTAAAATATTCTGTGATGTACAAGCACAATGATGCTCAGACATTTACAAAACACGGAGACCAGCCGAGATTCTCAGTGATGCAGTGGTCAACACATGAGCCTTTGGAAGGGTTAATCACGTCTGGTCTGGGTCTGGCCTTTGCAAATACCTCAGCACCGTCAACTTTTTATTTACTGCCTACAACAATTTTTCGCGGCATGGTATTATGTGTGATACAACCACAATGATGTTGAGATATCTGCAAAATCCGGACCGAACGTGCTACTACCCTTTCCGAAGGGTAACGCTCTCTCATCTAGTTTTCTATCGATCGACTATAGCCTCACCTTACTGGGTTCATTGCCGATTTGGGCTCCCCAGATCAATTCTGTTAACAGGTGATTGCTGATGGCACTGGCAAATAGAAAACTGGTTGAGAGAAAGGCGAAATTAAAGACACGCATGGTGCCGTTGGGAACGCGGTAGCCTCCGGAAAGAATAGCGTGTTCGATCACCACTTCAGACACCTGCCGTACGGAGTTTTGCAAATATCTCGGCATCATTGTCGTTGTCCCACGGTTTCAGCTGGAGGGGTGGTGGTGGGTCCTGAGAGGAATTAGGGAACATGCGCGGCCGACCCTGGTCATTCGGGTACTGGTGGTGTCACATAGTTTGCACAAGTCTGGTCTACTCAGTTGTATTCAGCCCTGTAGAAGGTCTTCAGTGGTGGTGCTATTCATTATCAAACAATATTCTCCGGGTTATCGTGCTCTGCCGTTGTTGAGCCATGTACGTTTACGCTTTGATCTCGAGATCTCTCGATTCCAGAAGATGACCCTCCACTCCCGCAATTTGGCTGCTGCAGTTTCAATCGGTCTGCGAAGTATACGTCACTCTAGCTCACAGCCAAAGGTTTCCTTTCTTTTATATGTTTTTCTTCCGACGGTGTTTTTTTAGAATACTTCCTATTCATTCATTCATTCATTCATTCATTCATTCTCCCTCTCCTTTTTTGCATGCACGTGCGGTGTGAACACTAGTTAATTACAAAATTATGAGAGAAGTTCGAGGTTTTCGAGAAACGTAGACACTGGGAAACGTTGAAAGCGATCATTCTGACATACTAACACAACTACGATTAGAGTAAAATCGTAGAAGAACGTGTTGAGCTCTTATTCGAGGTACAGCAGTAGTGCATTTTAAGTGTATTTCATCCTTTGTTCCTATTAACTACTTTTCCACAATTTCACTGCTTTTGTCATCTTCTACCTGTATACTTTAGTTTCATGGTCTTTCTTTTTTCACCTAAGGTTGCTCTTCTTGGTGCTTCTGGTGGTATCGGTCAACCACTCGGTCTTCTTCTGAAGCAGGACGTTCTGGTGAAACACCTTGCTCTCTATGACGTCGTTGGGACTCCTGGAGTTGCGGCTGATCTCTCGCACATTGACAGCGCTGCCAAAGTCCGTCTTTCTTTTTTTTTGTTGTTTGCGCTTTCATGCAGTATGTTCCGTTTTGTAAAGGTTTTTGTAACTGGAATCTCTTACTATTTTTCAGGTTACTGCCCATACTGGCCACAATGAACTTGCAGCTGCAGTTTCCGGTGCCGATGTCGTCATAATTCCTGCTGGAGTTCCTCGTAAACCTGGCATGACCCGTGATGATCTCTTCAATACAAATGCCGGAATTGTTCGTGAACTAGTTGATGTCATCGCTGTTGAGGCTCCGAAGGTATGCTGGGAAATACGTTCATGTTTCCTTTGGACGGCGGATTTTGAATGGGAGCTTCTTATTCGAAGCTGTAGCTTAGCTAAGTCTTGATTTTTTTTAATCTGTATTTTACCGATATTAAGAAAAGCCATCAATAGTTTACCGTAATGCTGTTACGTTATTACGTTGTTACGTACATTTCATTCTTATAACTTTATTCCACTTATGTCAGTCTGTTCATTAAATGATGGCGTCCATTCCTCCCAACGGTTTGCCGCCTCGTCGTGCCTTAGAAGGAGTCCAGCGTTTCCATCAGGAAGTCTAGCTAAGTAAATCAAAATGAAGGTCCACCACTGTTATAATATCAAAGTAGTCGCATGGTGGCAATTTCCACCCAATGCAAAACGCAGCGACTGTCCGAGGTGGTGACGAGCTAGGGCAGACTTTGACCAGGCTGGCTATGGAGCTGTAGGGAGCCACAATGACTAAACCAGCGAAACTCCGAGAAAATAGAGATTATGCTGGATTCTGAGCAACTACTGAAGACGGGCCATTTAGGCAAGTTAGTAAGTTTCGTCATTAGCTTGGTATATTTTAAATCCAAATTTTTCCAATGCGTGGTACGAAGACTCGCTAGTAACTACTGATGGTGTTAAAACAAAAAGTTTATGCTTGACTGGAATACTTTTGATGTCATGATTGTCTGTTGTGCTGCATTTTAGGCAATGATTGCGATAATTACGAATCCTGTGAATTCAACGGTGCCAATTGCATCAGAAGTGATGAAGAAGAACGGTGTCTATGATAAGCGTCGTATTTTTGGAGTTACCACTCTTGATATTCTTCGCGCGCAGACTTTCGTAGCCGAGTTGAAGGTATTTGTTTTCTACTTTATGATTAAACAGGCCCTAATGTGACATCTAACGTTTTCGATTACTTAAGACTCCATATGATTTTCTAGTAATGGTTACTGGTTTTCTTTCCACGACATAAGGAATTTTACCCAATTTTGTAAGCTGAGATGTCTCCATTGATCGTAGCTACGGCGGTACTAACTTCCAGTTTTGTATCAATTAGCAATATATTTCTTGATTTCATCTTAAGCGTTTTGATATGCAAGCCTCTGTATTTCAGGGGCTTGATGTAACTAGGACTGTTGTCCCAGTCGTCGGAGGCCATGCCGGAACCACTATTATTCCTCTACTTTCACAGGTCAGGATATTGTCAATTCGTCATTTGGAACTCTCTATGTCGTACATGTGTGCATTTGTACATTTGTCTTCATCTATGAACTGTTCAGGTCACTCCGAAAGTAAGCTTCACCGAAGATGAAGTCATGAAGTTAACCCCAAAAATTCAAGATGCTGGAACGGAGGTTGTTAAGGCGAAAGCTGGAGCTGTAAGTGTTGTTCTTAAGATTTCACTGCTGTTCATCATCTGTCGCTATTGTTCTTTTTTACCTTTTTGTTTTCTCTTTGTACCAGTTCCTAACGCAAAGCGTTATGAATATTTCGCCTCTTCAACTTTAAAATTATGTGCTGCTAGGGCTCTGCTACTCTTTCAATGGCTGTTGCTGGAGCACGATTTGCTAATGCACTGCTACGAGCGGTCAAGGGTGAGAAGAATATCCAATGTTCGTATGTTGCATCAGATGCAGTGAAAGGTGTCGAATATTTCTCCACTCCCGTTGAGTTGGGACCCAACGGTGTCGAAAGGATACTGGGTGTTGGAAAGGTCTATTTTGCATCTCATTCTATGTTTAATAACTTTTTTCCACAATCACTGTATCTATTGTGTACCCAGTCATTTTAGGTAAGCCCATTCGAGCAAGAACTCATTAATTCAGCCGTTGCTGAGTTGAACAAGAACATCTCGAAAGGTGTTTCGTTCGTCAAGGGAAATTAATCGTCAAGTCCTAGTCTCTTCTGGCGTAGTGACCTTTTCATTTATGTTGTTTTACGGTTGTATTCAGGTCATATTAATATTAAAGATGCCCTATTGCGTTTCATCATTGGTAGTGTGGTAATGTAGCTGTAGCTACCAGTTACCGGTTTTTCAAAGCATTTAAGTTGGAAGTCTTACGTATTTCATGCTTGGATAACATCTCGAGGACGTTTTATGAGTTCAAATATACAAAAATGTGCTTTCCTTAAAGCGTTTGGTGCATCAACACCCTTACGGTACAGATTCTAAACGGCTTTAGCAAGCTAGCCTTTGAAGTTACAGTGGTTCTTTGTCTTAAGACCATTTGCAGATTAGTGTTGTTTTTGCTAGTTGCAATACACCTCTTAGAATGAGTAGTATTACTTGAAGTTATGATTTCAAATATCAAAGTGGGAATAGTTTCCTTTCCCAGTGAGGTTATGCTGCGGCGGTTTACACCATGTCCGAGTGTCTTTCAAACGTTTCGGATTCTGTCAAGTGAAAGTAGTGGTGATTCAAAAAAGGTATGTTGTCTACTTTTTGCCTATTTATACTTTCTGCCTATTTTTTTTTTATTTCCTAAAGAACATGTTTCGGGAGTATGTAGCGTTTACCAAGTGTGTTTTTAAACGAAGCTAAAACTGCATATGGAGTCGGAGTCTATACTGGAAATACTTTTGTTTAATAAAGCAGGTCCATTTTTGATCTGCTATACCTTGTTGCCACAACCGTTTTATAACAGGTGAACTGGAGGTGTCTTACGGTTATTTTCTTCGGGAATGTTACAATGATAAGAGTGAACATTGAGTAGGAGAGATACTTCTGAACCTAGAGGTCTTCGTGGTTTTCTATTCCTATGGGTCATTTTATCTTTGGAGAGGTTCTACAGAGAAGATCATACATTCTTCAAGGTCATTATTGGAGATTTCAATACCAAGATCGGACCAAGAAGATCGTCTGAGGAACGTCACATTGGGAACCACGGATTAGAATGGAACGAACAGGGTGAGCGGCTCTCTGAATTTATAATGGCGACCAAGACCATCCATGGTAACTCGCAATTCCACAATTCCCACTCTCAACGCTGGACGTGGGAGTCTCCCAGTGGAGAGTACCATAACGAAATAGACCACATCACGGCAAATAGAAAGTCTTGCCTAACCGATGTCGCTGTTGTCCCAAAATTTTACACGGGATCAAACCACCGTCTCTTTCGTGCAAGATTCTATTTCTCGCGGAAAGGAGGAAAAGCCGCTAAATTCAAAAGCCGAAGTCCCAGAACCACCACAAACTGGGATTTATTCAAATCATTAGTCGGCTGTTGGGAAGATGCCATTGACGACAACATCGACGAGGAATACGATCGGCTCATTAAACATCTTCAAGTTAGCGCTATGAAAGCTGAGAGTTCGAAAATCACCAAGAGACGTCTGTCTCCAGAAACTTGAGCTAATACGCCAGTGTGGAATTGCACAAGCTCCAAGCAATTGCGAACTAACGTCCGAACTTGTGAAACAATGCAGATAGGCGATAAAAGAAGATCTTGAAGAGAGAAGAGCAACAGTAATGGTCGAAGCTGCAGAAGCTGGGAAAAGCATTTCCAAAGTCCGCCGAAGCTTCGCCAATTACAAGACCAAGATGACTGCACTCCGACGCCCAGGCGGAAGCGTCCAGAAAGGCAATGGAGAAATTCATCTACGATTACTACTCAGATCTCTTCGATAGCCACGTCCACCTCCCGTCATATGAAATAAAAGAGGATGGATATGTTGCATCACCGGTTCTCCCTTTCGAATTCCGACATGCCGATTCGTCGGTGAAAAATCGAACAGCAACAGGTCCGGACAGGATCAAAACATCTGAAGAACCTTCCGCCAGTAATCGTAAACACACTCGCGCGGCTCTCCACACGTTACCTGTCTGAATGCAAGGTCCCGACTTAGTGGAAGACCAGCAAGACCGTGTTGTTGTTCAAGAAGGGCGACCTACACGATATAGGCAACTATCGCTCAATCTGCTTGCTGTCCGTCGTCTACAAACTTTTCACTCGAGTCATCTTAAACGGGATTGACAGAACACTGAACGAAGGACAGCCATGAGAGCAAGCAGGGTTTTGAAAAGTATTTAGTGCGATGGACCACATTCACACGTTAACAAGGCTCATTGAAGTATCGCAAGAGTACAAAAGACCGCTCTGTCTCACTTTCATCGACTTAGAGAAGGCCTTTGATTCAATTGAGATGGCCGCAGTCATGGAAGCCTTTGGTAGTCAAGGAGTTCCTACTCAGTACGTAAAGATTCTTTGTGAGCTGTACAAAAATTTCACCATTCTACAACGATATTAACGTTGGCGTCAAAAGAGGAGTTAGGCAAGACGATACAATCTCGCCAAAATTATTTACGGCCACCCTCCAGATGGTCATGCGAAAATTGAAATGGGATAATATGGGAGTGAAAATCGATGGTCGGCAGATACATCACCTTCGCTTTGCTGATGATATCGTTCTTATAACACCATACATTAGCCAAGGGGAACGTATGCCTGCGGACTTTGATAAAGCGTGTGGAAAGATTGGTCTTCGACTAAATCTCGCGAAAGCGATGTTCATGAAGAACGGATTGGTTTCGTTTGCCCCATTCACACTCAACGGAACGAATATCTTCGAGTACTCCAGTTATGTCTATCTAGGTCGGGAAATCAATATGATGAACGACCTAGCTCCAGAGCTGAGCAGAAGGAAACGAGCAGCTTTGGGAGCTTTTGAGAGCATCGAGGGTGTAGTGAAGAGAACAAAGAACACCCGACTCCGTGCCCACCTTTTCGACTCAACGGTTCTTCCTGCTCTAACGTATGCGTCAGAAACCTGGTCGCTGCGTAAGCAGGATGAGAGATCACTCAGCGTTGGAAGGACCATGCTATTAGTATCCCGCTTTACACAAGCAAGGGAAGGGATCCGAAGCTCTGACCTGCGTCAACGATGAAAAATTGAAGATGCCGTTCTCTACGCCAAACAGTCGAAGATAAGCTGGGCCGGATACGTAATGCGTATGAATGATAACCGATGGACAAAAGCTGTTATCGACTGGATTCCTCGGGAGGGCCACCGATCCGATGGGGATGGCTTCTTCACGAAAAGCCTAGAAGAAAGATATGATGCTCGACGAGTCTCTGAAGCGAGCAGAACCCACTGGGCTACCCTTGCACGCCACAGGTAAAAATGGTTTTACTGGCGCCCGCTCGAGTCACTCGACGATCAACGGGACTACAGGTAGTACAGGTGATGGGTCATTATGAAGCTCGTAATAAAGTAGTTTGGGGTAGACGTTAGAGATAGGTGTGTTTCCCATGAAAGATTATGGTCCTTTATCTACCACTAAGTAGCACGTTTTTCTCCTTTTATTCCATTTCTGTGGGCACATGTGGCGCAGTGGTCGGAGGCGCTCTGCAACACACTTGGAATCGTTTCCCGCTCCCATGGCCCACCAAGCTTTCCATCCATCTCGGGTCGACAAATTGATACAAGACTTGTCTGGGAGGATAACAGCACTGGCACGATTTATTGATATGCCATTGCGAGTCATTTCAAAGGCTAGAAATATTATTTCGATCGTCTCCAAACGATGATTAATGAAGTCGAATGCATGGCGCATCTCTCAAGGATTGACCAACGACAAGAGCTTTATCCTTTTTTTATGCTACTTGTATCGGGCACCGTATTCTATGACCGTTATTTCGAAAAAGTAAATTGTTGGATGGGCATTGTAAGCCGTACTTCCCAGTCTTGAATTTTGAAAATCACCCGGAATTTGGTACGATCTACATTACCAAAGGGTGCTGGCAGGGGTGATGCTGGACTTTTCAAAAGAAAAGAACTTTTCCAAGGCGAATTTGCTTCGACCTAAGAAACGAGCAGCGCGTGGTAGTGGTGCCATTCATTGCAAGACCCTGTTTCAATTCCACTTCAGGACCACGGAGTCTCACTCCTCTGCGGTCGGGAAATTGGCAATAGTCTTGTTTGAGGTCAGATGTTCACCTCTGTTTGATGTGTCAACGTCCTATCACAGGATTACAAAGAGGGTCGAATCAAATAGCATTCAGTGGCATTCATAGCCAACGTGGAAATCCTCAGGCAACAGCCCAATCTATACGCAAAAGTTAGAAGACCGTGGATGATGGAGGCGTGGAAGTAAATGGAATGCAAGGTGTGCTAGAATCCACACAATATGAGGTATGAGGTCATATAAAAGCTGGCAGTGCAATTTTATGGCGTAGTTCTGTCAGAAGTTAGTTGGCAGGAGGTAGGTTAGTTCTTATGTATTCGGAGAAATCCCCAGCCTATCCTAGTTCTGGTGGTGAGCTCACTATTTATTATATTATCACCTCAGCAAGATCTCGTCGTTGTCACTAGTACCATCTTTGACTGAGGTCTTACGTTGGAAATTTGGGAAAATGCCTGTTTCCCGTTATCATGTTGTAATCTTGTTCATAAGTTGGTATTATCAGAGCTGTTGTTCATAAGTCCTGTTGCTGTTTTGGTATTCAGGAGCCACTCGGTGTATACTTGGATACTTGGGCGGCCCGTCCTCACCAGTTGTGCGGATCCTAGCATAATCTCCGGTTTTTTTTTTGGAGTTTTTGTTGGTTTAGCTGTTGTGTTTCCCTGGAGTCCTGAGGCTTGCCTAGCCAAAGACTGCCCCAGGTCGTCACCACCACAAACAGTTGCAGCCCTTGTGAATTAAAGAGATTTGCCACCATGTGGCTAGTTTGATATCAGGGCGGTGGTCGATCCTGGTATTGGTAGCCATTCGATAAGTGGTAAAATAAGTCAATATTGAGAAGTGAAGGTTTTTTGCAGCCGGCGGGTGTCAGCCTAAAAGATGTGCTTGGTGATGAGCTTCTTGATGCAGTGAACTCTGTTGCTGATGACTTGCATATGACAGATTCGTCGGCAAAAAAGGCGTACGTACTGCTTATTAATTCCTTTGATGTCATTTCTTTTTAATTTATTTTTGTTGTAGCACTAGAGATACATTGATCTCGAAACTGATGTTTTATGAAAAAGATACTTTCAACGAGGCAACTGCTGCCCAGATGCAAGAGATGCTTAGTGACAAAAAAGTCCAAGCCCTGCTAAATTCTGTAGCAGCCGATGCAAAAACGTCAGGTGTCGTGGTTAACAAGTAAGTGTTGCAGACTCTGTCAACTTTCGTCTAACTTTTCTAACGCTTGCACTTCCACTCAGAATGTTGTTGTTTTAGAGGCGCTCAAATTCGTCAGGAGCGTCGTGGATTATTGTTATTAAGAAGAGAGATTTTCTACCAAGCAGTTCAAGTAAATGTTTCCGATTCGCAATTTTTGACTAAAAGAGTGTAATACACCACAAGGATGCTGGGATATTTGCAAAACTTAGACGTCAAGCTAGATTCGAATGCTCAATTTACCTTTCTGGCGATCCATGTGTTACTCACGGCACCATTGACACTCTTGTTTTGCCTTTCTCTCATCCAGTTTTTGGCCATAACGATGCAATCAGCAGTCGCTCCTTACCGGGATTGATCTGGGGAGCACAAATCAGCATTGGATCCTGTTAATCTGAGGCAGCAGTTGGGATCACAAATGAGTAACTTTGTACTTACTGTTCATAATTTTCTTCACGGCTGCTTGACTGGTGCAATGTCGATTTGTGCTCTCCAGAACATTCCGATTGGCGGTTGGTTGCCGATGGAACCGTAAGGCAAAAAACTCGTTGTGGGAAGGGCAACGCAAGAGCTTCAGTGGCGTATTGGATAACACATGAAACCTTGGAAAGAATAGTCGCGGGTTCGATCTTGGCTGTGGTCCAAGATTCTCAAATATCTCAGCATCATTGTTGTTGTATTTCTTCACCTGATACCCTGGAGAGAAAAAAAAATTAGGTAGCAAATTAAAAAGTGAATTATATTATATTTGTCTCGTCACTTTCCTGATTAGGGAAAAATTAGGTCTTTAGGAATATCTCCAAGTCTGATCTACTCTGGTAATGCACGTACATACATATATATTTATATATACATTGATTTCGAAGAAGTTATTAAGTATTGATGTCGAATTGAACTCCTTCACACTAGTTTGCATAAAACAGTACTATTGTACTGGATTATCATGCCTACAGCACTGTGGTTTGGGACATCGTATTTATGATTGTCACTTAGCTCTAAAAATTTTAAATTACTTTTTAGAATTCTCCACAAACTTGAAGGACATGTCACTGCAATCATATCTCGATTTAAGTTTTGCGTTAAAATTACATGGTCGTTAACCTTGCAAAATTTTCCGCAGTGCAAATTGGCTGTTCCATTGTTATGCTTTGTTATAGCCAGCAAAAGACATTCCTAGCTTTGGTAGAAATGTCATAGCAGGTTGTGAAGTATTTTCCAGTGCTGTCGTAGTGCTTTGTAGTAATTTGTTTACCATCACACTACAAGGTCTGCATAAGCTGCTTCAAGAGGCATATCCAAATGAACTTCTCTTAAATACTTGGAATCCACATGGTGGTTTCCAGATGGCTTGGTAGCTATTTTATGGATGTTAGACATGCTAGGGGGCGTGTGGCGCAGCGGTTGGAGGCGCCACTGCGGCGCGCACGTGAAATGCGCCCATGGCACACCAAGCCTTCCATCCCTCCGGGGTCGGCAAATCGGTCCCAGACTCGTCTGGGAGGATAGCAGCACTGGCTCGATACATCGGCAGGCCACCGCGAGTCATTGTAAAGGCCAGATATGCATTCAATCACCTCCAACGATACTTAATGAAGTCGAATGCATGGCGCATCCCTCAGGGATTGATCAACGTCGAGAGCTTTATCATTTTTATCCTTTAGACATGCTAACTATAGGAACTGTAGGATAGAGGAGCAAAAATTGCAGGAAGTTTGTTTCAGAATGTTTTGAACCTATGAAAGCTAACGTTGGGATTTGTATTAATCTATAGCAGTAGATGTCCTAAATTTAACAAAAAAAAAATTCTAACACAAGCCAGTAACAAAGCTAAGTGGTGCTTTAAACGCTAGTCACATATTTCAGTTCTTGACTTTCAGAGTGGTTTCAAACCCGCAGAGGCACAGAAAATAGCTGAAAATGCTGTTGCTGAAGCTCATGAGAAGTTAGCAGCTCGACGAAAATTACAGTTAGAAGGACAGCAGGTTTCTGTTGTTGCCCAAGATAGCATTCTAACAGAGCTTCTTTTTTTCTTGATATAATCTTTCTTGCTCTACATTTTGGTCATCTATTTGAATGCGATTAGCTTAGCTCTGGTATTTTTATTGCAAAAGTCTTATATTTGCAGTTATCAGAAGAAACTGATCGAAAGCAAAAAGTGGAAAGAGCTGAATCTGAACAAAAATTTTATGATTATGCGCTACAAATGGCTGAGTTAGTATATCTTTATAATTTTTCTTTTAATAAGGTTGATATCCATTCTCGTGATTGTGCTTTATGATTCATGAAGCCCTGTTTCCCGTACATAATCGTTAGGTCTTAGTCGTCTGAGAGTCCATAAGTACAAAATTTTGCATCATTGAACTCGAGGACTGCTTGAATGATGAGTCTCGCATTATGATTTTAAAATGTCGAGGTTTTGTGGGTCCTTCACTGGTGTTTAATCTCTTTGTTGTGCTCCCTATAGAGCCAAGTTTACTTAGCTATGGCGCTCAGAAAGGTGTGCATCTAAGAGGAATTAGAAATGACCGGTCAGCTCAAAAAAAAGGGGGCTTTGTTAATGTACACATCAACCAGCTGTGTTGGCAGTTGGAAATGACCTCAGAATTATATTCACAGGAATTACCATAAGCGAAACAAACGGCGACAATTCGTGATCACCACAACAGCATGAAAACAACAAATAATTAACCTTTACCTGCACAACTTTAGAGAGCCGTCCATCTGTTATATCTTTGCATATTGGTTGAATCTGTCCTTTTACTGGTCCCTGTTACAGTGGCTAACAACTAGATGGATGCAAGAGGTCTAACAGATATAGTGAGAGCGGTTTCCACAAGTAGGATGTTTGCATATGGTTTATTAGGTAGTCATAATATAGCAGCGGAATTTTCGTTTACGGTTGAAAATAAATGTTGCTTGAATGTTACTTAAAACTATTTCACAACTTCTCTGTTCGAAGAATTCAGATTCATGAGAATGCTTCTGCAGGAATTATTTCATATGGGTATTGAAATGGTAGAACATGGATTTGATTGGTAGATCACAGGTGAATATTAAACTGATACCGAAGTTTCTTCAGATTGCTTAGCGCTCACTTTTAACTACATTATATCCACTGTAGCTCTCTTTCCTTTTAATTGTTTTAGGAGTAACAGAAGTGTAGACTCCGCACCCTTTTCGTGTTTCTATTATTGAAATTATTTGGAGAGTTTCTTTTTAAAACACTTTGTTACATGTGAGTTAACCTACCATACTAACTGTACCTTGAGTGATCATGGGTGTAAACACTTCATGATATGGACACTGGATTTGGCTGTCTCAGTTTGCTGTCAATGATAGTACGGCTTGTGTTAGGTGTTAGTCACATTTGAGCTAGAAATCGTATCGGTTGAAATGTTCACAATATCCATCTCAGTTGTGTTGTTTCAGTGCTATTTCGTGCTCATATTAACTTTGCTGTGAGAATCTTCTCAGTGTTTCTTCTAATTTTAGGAAAATGTTGTTTCAAGACGACATTCTCAGTGATGGGACAAAAGTTCGCAAAACAGTAGAAGCAGATCCAAATATAACATCTTTATTGAAAGGATCGAAGCGGCTCGGTATATTCAAAAACTTGGAAGGATTTCAAGATAAGAGCATCGATTTTTGGTCACAGTGGGATCTAAGGGCTGCAAAGTAAGAATCATTGATTTTCCATGATTAATGCATAAAGTTCGTTATAAAGTGATTCTAATTTGTACGTTATGGAAAATGTTTAAGCCTTTCAACTTTAAACAAGCGTATCTGAACTCATAGTGAACTTTATTATTTGAAAGAAAAAGCTGAAGATTGGATTCAACAGATCCGAGATGCGACATGGATACTTGCTTGAATAGCTCGACTTCCCAGGTAATTGTACCTCAGCATATTCTCCATTCGTTTCTCTCCGGCGCAATCGTTGTCCGTGGTGATGTTCTGCTTAGAACATGACGTCCAAGAAGCACATTCTGTAGTCCTAAAATCGTTCCCATCTTGAATGCCGATGGTTCAAGTTAGCGGCAAACATGCCCGTCCATCGTTTGACTGGTCTTCGAAGAGTATGTTGTATCGTCTTGGAGTCCACTCCACTGTTCTTTTCATCGATCTCCCATCTGTTCCTGCTATCTGACCAGCTTATCTATGATTTGCTATTCATGTATATCTCTGGATCTCAGAGGTGGGATTTGTTTCGACAATCTGAGCTGCACGTTTCCACTAGGCCTGATTGCTGGTTGAATTTCAGAGGACATCGTTTAAGCGGTCTGTGAGTGGTGCACATAAGGCATGGCGTGACTGAAGTATAACCCCGCGTTTCCTGTTGCATAGCAGAGTGCTGGGAGGACTGTTGAATCGGAAAGGTGAGCGCCTAGTTTTGAGCCCGCTATTTGGTCGGTGACTTCTTTGAGTAGCCCGAATGCGGTGTGAGTGATGACAAGTAGGGTTGTTAAGATGTTAGGTCGCACGTCCCAAGTTAACGGATGAAAGGGTAAACCTCTAGGTGTTGATCAATACCTGAAGGATGCGCCATGCACTCGACTTCATCAAGCGTCATGAGAGGTGAATAAATGCATGTCTGGCTTATACAATGATATCTGGTAGCTTACTAATGTGTTGAGTCAGTGCTGCTGTCCTCGCAGACAAGTTTGGTATCAATGTACTGATCCCGAAGTGACGGAAGGCTTGGTGAGCCTTGGACACCGGATCAATCCGTTGTAGGAATCCTCTAACCACTGCACTCACTACACGCGCGAGTTCACGTATAGTTGGTTTTAAACGTGAGCAAGAATCTGTGTATTTATCCTGCGAGTAAGGTTTATTCTGTAAATGAGTTCCTTTATCTGTGACGCAATACTTGTGTATCCTTTCTAAAAATGGTAAAAACAGTAGAAATAAAATGAAAAATGTGAAGGGGTTCCCGTGCCCCGTTAATATTGATTTTATTGCTCATTGATTAGTTACGGTGTGTCGAAAAGTGCGAACAGAGGCTTTCTTGATGCCTACACGAAAGGCTGAATAATAATCAACACGATTACATGTTATTATACATTGGTGCAGTTGAAATCCCTCTGAGTAAGTATTTTGGGTTGTCATTGGTTATAGTTTACGAGAAAACTACTAGTATTTCACTTCTGCGCATTTAATTAGTGAAATAATTTAGAATCTTGAACCAGTCGCTTGGACCGGAGAACTCCTTCGAGGAACAGATACAGTGGACAGAGGAGGGAAAACAATGGCCATATCCTATCGACAATGAATATATGTTCGGACCTGAAGCTGAGGTTTCTCCATATTAAACGTTTGTGTTGTACTATCTGTTGGCCACTTTTCTACATAGGTGTTCGTCTTTTGTAGTAACTTTAATACTAGACACTTTTTATTTGCTGCCTATTCTTCTGCCTATTGTTTTTTTAGTGGCAGGATATAATGTGAAATATAACTCCATAATTACGTTGAGATATTTGCAAAACTCCGGACCGCTGTTTTCTACGATGGGAAACAAACACGTTTTTACCCTTTCCAGGAACTAACGTGTTGACCATAACACCATACCTCCTTCATTTCGTCTTTCTATTTGCTTTCCGGGTGAATGAAAAAGCAACGAAAATTACTAGTAGTTAGGGTTTTTTGTCTACAAGGAATCAACTCTGTTTAGGTGCCGTTCTATGAGCACATCTTCCTTGAGAGACATCTTCCTCGGCTTGGAATACCTAAGGACGGTCCTATTGCTCATTTTATGGAACTGGTAAGTCACTTAAGACCCTGTTTTATTTTAGGTACGATCACGACAATATCACATCGTCCTCATAGCAGTTTTATATTCAGAATCCGTTTAGGTGTGCGTAGGCTTATCAAAGAATCCTTATATGACTGCAGCGAAGAAAATGGAACACCTTCAATGGTTCGCCAATTTCTTCAATGAAGAGAAACAAGCGCTTATCGAAAAGTTGCACCAGGAGGAGCAACTAGCTTCGCAACATTCATAGTTGCAATATTCGATCGGCCATCGCTCATTTATTGTATTGAAACCCATTCCATACTTCCAGATTGTTACTTATAATTTCGTCTCCTTATGTTACAAAATTTGTTTTTGTATATTTAAGTAATTTATTAAAGTCTTAGCTAAGTACTGTTTGTGGATATTTTGCAAAGCAATGTTACATCTCTGAGTAAAGAATTTTTCTGAAGATTCTAATGGTGTTGTACGAAAGCAGATCAGCGCTACAAACTTTTAACTCTTCATGTTAGTTTTACCATGGTTGGTTCATGTTTCGGTAGTGTTTTCAAGTTGACCTAGCCAGAATGTTAATAAAAAGTTAGTATAGAATTCCAAGTTTGTCGAATTTGAGATTTTAAAAGGTTTGAAATGTTGCAGAGTTATCGATTAAGTTAGGCATAATTGAAGCCAATAAAATTGCATTGACTCGTAACGCGCAGTATGAAGAACGTAATGTCCATTTTGAGGCCAGTGGGTTCTACGATTTTCTTCTACTGTACTATACGTATTTATCCGATTGCTAGTCGAACGCAGAAAGAAATAGGAGTGTTGGGACCAGAAAAGCCATTCTCTACACTTGGCTTGTGAAGAGCTTTTTCTTCGGGAGGTTCTTGAACGCTACTTTGACAATAAATTGAGTAGTTCCGATGACCGACTTATTAAAATCGGCATTGATTGATAACTCAGTGTTCTTCTTTCATAAGAAAGCACGAGGTTGATATTGTAGAGTTTATTGGCATGCAATAGCTGACGTTTCGGCGGTTTCGCTTTCTTCAGAGCCTGCTACTGTCCGTCTTCTGTGTAGCTCTTGCTTCATGTTATAGTTCACGTTAATGGTACGTCGAAGTAGAACACCGTTATCGTGATAACAAATAATAGCGAGGCGGAATGATTACTTTACTGCTTGATTTCATTTCATGTTTAGAGCAATTAGTCATCGGTAGAACCTCTAAACCACGATTTTCATAAGAAACGCTGTCGTTTCCATTGCCTCATACACTTTCAATGGAATATTTCAGCAGTTCATATCTTCCATGCTGAAATGGTGGGCAATTTAGCACCAGCTACCGGTATAAAGGAGTGATTTGAGGAGGCTACAAGAATATCAAGATCGTGGAAAAAATGGAATACATTGGGTAGCGTCCACGCTAATTATCTGGACATCACGCTTTAGCGCGTCTGATTACAAAT
Source organism: Angiostrongylus cantonensis (assembly GCA_009735665.1). Taxonomy (NCBI): domain Eukaryota; kingdom Metazoa; phylum Nematoda; class Chromadorea; order Rhabditida; family Metastrongylidae; genus Angiostrongylus; species Angiostrongylus cantonensis. Next base: position 704,994 of record MQTX01000058.1, read on the forward strand.
TCTTATTGAACGTGCTATCAAAAGGAAGATACTTGAACACTTGAATACTTCAATGGCCCGTTTTCACTGGTTGCGCGGGCCACAGCGTAATTTCCACTTTTCTGGTGGTTTTCCGGTTTAGCCATTGCGGTTTTCTGCAGTTCCGATATCAGCCTAGTCAAAGCCTTCCTCTGGTCGTCACCACCTCAGGCAGTCGCCGCCTTTACAAAACAGGGCGAAATTTGCCGGTATACTGCTAGTCTGATATTGCGACATTGATGATCCCTGGTATTGGTTTGTTCTAAGCTAGGCTTCCAGATGGAAAAGACGGACTACTTCTCAGTCTAACTGGCTCTGCTCGGGGATGAGTCCCCTGCTGTTCATCGCAGCCCGACACCCAGGAACACCTCTCAACCACGACGACAGTAAACCGTTGAGAGGAGAAGGGATGATGTTAGACGTATTTCGCATCAGACACGAAGAAAATAGGATCGGATGTTTCGACCAAGTTTTAATATCATTTAGACTATACTATAATATAGACTGTACATACTGATGGAAACACGTGTTGCACATATTCATGAAAATGATCATGTGTCTATTAAAGATGCAAATTAGTCAGGATTTACCGCTGCTAAGGCATTTACTATTTTATTGAAGGAATTCGATTCGCAGAGGAACAAACATCCATGGAATCTGCAATGGTTGTGTATTGCCGGTTGCGAAGATTTGAAAAAGCCTTAGCATAGATGCGTCATAATTTGGTGGAAAACACCAGCTAGTCGGCATCCATCATGTTCATAATAGTAGGAAGCAACAGATCCTCAAGCCATAGTGGAATCGACGCATAAGCACGATCAGAGTGATGACTGCAGCACAACGATTCGGAACTAAGAGGAGCTGTGCTTATAATATGTGGGAACAGATCGTAAACATATAAACACTCAACAGTTAAGGCGGAGACTGGTGCAACAGAGCACAAAGAGCTCATCTGTGTGCTGGCACTACCTACGTCTCAGAGTGAGCACATGGTCGCCTCAGACCGCTTTTGGATACCCTATCCGCCACGGAATCTTCACACGAGATCCATTCGCTAGAATCTGAATTTTTTATGGTCAACTTCACCTTGGTCTACGTTATGAAGACGGCGATTACAAGAAACGAACAAACTTTCAGAAAAAATAGCAGGTCCCTTCATTTGTATTTTACATCACTTTGCACCACACATTTGATGAAATCTTACAATTCCTATATTCGATTCGCTCTCTCGCATCCATTACTGACAAAGGTCTTCAGATTTTTCGTGTGGATTCGGTTACTGCTTAAAGAATCTTAGTCTTCTTTGTAAATCTCTACAAATACTAGTCAAGTTTTTTCTTTCTGAAATCCTGGAATTGTCGTGCTTCCCAAATCTTCACCCTAGGCAGGCGCCATCTTTTGTATATTGGAAACACCGTGCTGATTCCAGACAAGCTTCATACGAATTTCCCTGCTCCAAAAGGAGACAGTCTTGATTGGACTGCATGAGTTCAGGTACGATATACCTGATCTCTTGTGGCACTTGCGGAGACGAACATATTGGCGAAACGGACAGAACTTTATGTATCCGCGTAAAAGAACACCTAGATGGCAAACCAAAAGCAAGACAAGGCACCCCACTAAGCACGCATAGGATACAAAGGCATAACGGAGACGTTTTGACATAGAGCGGTTATCCTCGCACGGGATCTTAAAACACTAACGAAATGCCAAAAATCCTGCTATGAATAGCAGGGAGGAATGCCCCGAGATCACGCGTGATCTCGCCGCTAATCTTCGTATCGATCGTCGATGTGGGGTGGTGCAGTCGTCAGCCATATGCGACTCTGAGCGGCTGTTCTTCCTCGGTGGAAGAAAGGTGAAAAAAGCGGTTGGTTTTTTCGAGAAGCCGTAGATCTTGTAATTATCGTGCAGATGTTCATCCTTCTGCTTGTGCTGTTGAAGCGTTTGAGCTGGTGAATTACGTATTGGCGTGCCTTCCAGGCTCTGAAGAAGCCGATTCTGCCGAAACGTCAGCTACGAATGTGTTGTATGTGTGTTATTGTACATAACTAAACGTATTCTGTTTAACAACCTCGCTATAAGAGAGAAAACGACGAAGTCTTGATTGGCTCACGGCAATGGTCCAACCAAGTCGTTCCACGTGTTGAACGACACCATCACCCCTGTTTCAGGCGTGTTCCACAGAGCAAAAGAAGAGAAAAAATAAGAAATTAGAATCGATTAGTTTTCGAGCTCATTACACCTGTCTGTTATTGTGTGTTGATGCTTGCTACGACGTTTCTGCTTGTGAAGGCTTGTTCGTTCCTGGAGAATGGTCAATTATATCTCAAAATTGCGTGATGATAAACCTCCTCATGCAAATAGTAGAAACAACATAGCGAGACCAACACCAGTACAGTGGTCAAACGCATTAATGAACAACCTCAATACTTCAAGAACACACGACTATGAATATCTTAACTGATATGAACGGAGTTTGTGTCCATTATGGAAATGGAAGTGCGATAGGATAGGTGAAAGGATCAAGCATCAGCACGCGAAGGACTTGATAGCCAGTTGGCAATTCTTTTAATAACGCTAGAGGGTGTGCAATTTACTGTAAGGGTTTTGACTCTTTCCCAGCTAATGTTTTTATAAGTTTGAAGGCGACAGAAAGCAAACGGTTTGCAGTGCGCTCCTTAACAGTTGGTTTTTTAATTTGGCAGGTGTTAACAAAGAGATCACAGAGCTCTTTTCGGGTAGCTGTATCACATTAGCTAGCTCTCATGGAACATTTTATAATTGCTGCATGGGCAGCTAGAGAATGTTCTCTTGGCTAACACATGTACTGTTCTACGGTTCCCATAGTGTCGTCGTAATTTAAGGTGTTGTCGAACGCTTTACAGCTCCCAGTGGATTACCAACTCCATGGCTTCGTTTTTAATTGATGACGTTTTGAAAGGAGCTTCTTAAAAAAGCAGAACAATGATATAATACCTTTCCTGACCGCTCATCCTTCAGTTTTCCCGTGAAGGTAAATGCAGCTGAAAATCGGCCGTAACGGTCTCCTCGAACGAGGCGCAAACTGGAGTTAAAATCACTATGTGGTTTGCTATGGAACGGAAACGATATCGTGGTCAATGAGCGCATTAGTGTATATCCTAATTCACTGTTTATCGCTGACCATTACCGCCATAATTGAGTCATATTTATGTATTGTGAAGGAATCAACTGGTCGTATACTCGCGATGACCTTCTCAAATTTCGCTTGTGCTATTGTGTACCTCTCTCTATACGCGATAAGGATCGTGCCAATGAGACTTGCTGAAACAGCCAAATATGGAAAAGAAATTGACGAAACTCGATTGTGTTTGGGAACTTACTGGGTATGAAGTTGAGGATCATAGTTCTAGAATAGATTCAGATATTAAATCTCCTTTCCAAATTTATAGCACTGATCCTCCAGCACTGATGATCTCTTGAACAAGTGCAACAATGTACTAAATTTGTTGAGTAGTTGGGTATTCTACACCTTGGGCTACGAATTGCGATCTGCTTCTAAAGATGAAGAAGAGGATTCGAAAGAGATCAATGTCTCGATGTGCAAAGCAGTGGTATCTCACTGTTTCCTGGCACAAGCAAAATCAACGTATGGGTTTGTCATTGCGATTAGCATGCGGTATAGCACATCGCATGCATTCCATATGCAACTTAATCATAATAAAATATACTGCTTTATCGGACATGTATAAATATCATACTAGTAAGAGCCGACTACAGCGTATATGGTACAATGGCAAGAAAGACCTCATAATACACATGGGGTCGTTGGTTCGATCTCTCGCACAAAGTAAAAGACACCCACTCTCCTGTGTTCGTGAATCTGTATGGGATTCGTCTGAGAGGATACAAACACTCACTTGATACATAGAGAAACCCCTCCAAGTCATTGTATAGACCAGGTATGCATTCAATCACCTCCTACGGTGCTTAATTGAGCCGAATACACGGCGCAGACATAAGGGATTGATCAAGGCCAAACGGTGTCTTTGTAAACTTTGATTCCCGTTTTTTAATGGACTTTCCCTTCTGGAATTAATTGTGTGGTCATACACGTGGAATGTCTGCTCGCCATGCCGTCCAAAGTGGTGTGCATTCCTTCGGATGTGTACTGTACAACTATCGGAGACCGCTGGGCTGGTGGCACTTCTCATCGCCCTTCCGTTTGGACAGCGTTCGGCTACGAAAATACTTCTCGACGCGCTGAAATAAGTTAATAAACCATGGAGTCTCTAGAAGAGCCCTGTACTCTGAGTACCCATTAGCGACCCAACCGCACAATAGAGGACATCAAACCAATCATGAATATCGGCTCAAAAGACCAGTAAAAATAAACCTCCTTCTTCGAAAATTGATTGTTTTCGCGTCTCTTCAGTAAGCGGTGCCCACTGAGAAGCTTTTTCTTCCATGAGAAGAAAGGAAAGGAGATTTTTTAGTGACTTCTCAAGTCACTCGAGTACTATGAGGACTACACGCATTGCACTTCATCGCTCGTGAAAACTAACGGGTAAGAAGGGAATGAAGTAGAGAAGAAGGGCAAGCTGTTCGCAGTAGGAGCAAGAATCAATTAAATGAGGTCTATGATAGCAAAATGATAAACTAACAATCTTTTAGCTTGATATTCTGGCCAGTTGTCAGAATTTCTTGGAAGATGGCAAACTTTCCATATTTTGCCACATCTTTTCAGACTGCACACAAGCTGTCCATAAAATTGGTGTGAAACTGCAGTAGCACAAGAAGTCCTCGAATTTGCCTTCTTTACAATCCTATTTGCTTAAAGGTTTTCTAAATTTCAGATACTGCGTAATGGACAACAGATGTGTCGGCATGCATGTGGGCGGGGCAAGTAGCGGGCGAGACGCAGTTTGTTGACCTTATGAAGCGCTTGACAGTGAATAGTGTTGTTAAAGATTCTCATTGCTATGTTATACAATCGTTTTTTCTTGCCTCTTTCTGAACAGCCAGCCATTCTCATTGTAGAGATTTATTTGTACGAAGCAAAAGAGTGCTTAGATCTTGCATGAGATTCGACTTGTTTCACTTGCAGTTTTCCCGTATTTGTTCCATTTCTCCTTCATCATCAGGCCGCTCAGCACTTTTGCAATCATCTGATTCGTATTCGAGTCCATGCTCTATGTATCTGATGTTTTCTCACTCTTTCAATCTCACGACTTCAAATCGAATGTGACGCTTTGTCGCCGGTCGGCAGATGCATCGTCAAACTCACTCACCACTTTCTCTCAAAACCGTAACGTCTTTGATAAAATTGAAGCTATTTTTAGAGCCGAACTCTTAAAATTTATCTTTGTACCAATGTTAAGTCACGCTAAAACCCTCAAATGTCATGCATTTCCTACTGAGTGACATATGATATAACCTATCCATTTATTTATTGTCTTTGTCCTGAAGTTTGTAGGCAGACGTGCTTTTCTTAGACAAAGAAAGAACGACAAAGGGAACTACACTTAATGAGAGAAATCCATAAGTAGAGGGACGATTTTGTGCTGAAGACGGCTTCTCCACCATTTTATCCTTAGGGCAAGTAAGCTCTCCAAAACTTGTTAGAATATTACGTTTTCTAAAAATGTAATGCGCATTTTGTGCAATTCATCAGTCGATTTCCGTCTCCGATCTCTTCTGTTCGGCTTTTCATGTGTTACTCCCATCGTTTTTCGGAGTTTTTTCGGTGACAGAAACGAGCGAGAAAGTTCATGTAATTGATGAATTTGGTAGGATGACAGCCCTGTCACATTTACTGATACTTAATGAGAGAAATCCATAAGTAGAGGGACGATTTTGTGCTGAAGACGGCTTCTCCACCATTTTATCCTTAGGGCAAGTAAGCTCTCCAAAACTTGTTAGAATATTACGTTTTCTAAAAATGTAATGCGCATTTTGTGCAATTCATCAGTCGATTTCCGTCTCCGATCTCTTCTGTTCGGCTTTTCATGTGTTACTCTCATCGTTTTTCGGAGTTTTTTCGGTGACAGAAACGAGCGAGAAAGTTCATGTAGTTGATGAATTTGGTAGGATGACAGCCCTGTCACATTTACTGAGATTTCGTTAAGAGACACATTTCTTTCGTATCTCATTAAGACGAATGCTGAGACATTGAGTACCGACTGTTTTGTACAGTATGACAACTTGTTGAGAACAACTGGTATGAAGATCGCCGTGTCGCTTTTTTCTATCAGGCTGATATAGTTTTTGGTTCGTCAGTCCCAAAATGGTGGAAGGGGTGTCTGTGGAGTGAACCACGACCAGACCGACCACCAACGCTTCCGGTTCGCCACACATCTCCTCTGTCCATTGAATCGATAAAAATGTCTATTTTTACAATGCCGATTTCACCAGTTGATTCGGGTTTCGTTTTCACCAGTGCCATTCTCGCATGAAGGGCAATGCCGTGGGCTATTTACTCGTTGTTCGGAACTAGCCTACTATAAAGCAGTTTCTTCGTTTTAATTTAAATGTAAGGAATATATGAAATATACGAATGTGTTAGGTTTTGGAGTTCAAAGTGCATCCAGGTTAAAGGGCAAAGACTAAAACGTTCGGTGTTCAGTATTGATCAAGGGACTCGAGGATTCGCAATGAATTCGTCTCTGTTACGAATCATAGAGGTGACCGAATGTATATTTGGCCTAACACATACTCATCCATACAAATCTGGTCCTAATTCGTCGATCCCAAAGGGATGGAGAGTTGAGTTTGCTTGACCGCGTGATCGAATCAAAGACAACGTGCGTATTGTAAGCACCTGTAACTACTGCGCCACACACACCCATTGTCCACCTAGATCGATTCTATTTCTCCACATTTCGGTCAGTTTTCGCAATTGCAAGCCCATAGTCATATGTATCCAAGCCATATTCTTTAATTCCATGTAGTTCTGTATGATCTAAGACATATAGCATGACTATTGATCAAAAACAGCATTTTATCTTCAGTAGCCTTCGGGTTTGATTTCATCAGAATCACCCTTCACTTTTCACTTTTCAAATTTGAAGTCTATGTCTTTATGAACTTGCTTCACGTTTAACGGTTGAATGAAATATATTTGTTTTCCTATAGCGAACTACAGAGGTGATGAAATGTGCGGATAACACCTTTTTTCCCTCCAAAAATATCCACAAGCCTTATCAGTATTCCTTTAAATGAAAGAAGTAAAAGGCGATTGATCGACTCGTTACAAACACAGCCTCTGAATGTTGCTGTGAGACTTACGATCTCTTAAGAAGCCTATCGTTCATATATATACTTAAAAACACAAGCGTTCTTAAAATAAACGTTAGTGCAAGCTTTTTCTGACCTCCTACTCGTCCTTCTCCAATAAGAAATCCGAAGAGGTCATAGAAATTAGAAGAAATTTTCTTCCATTGAAGATACTGATTTTTGTTCTATTTCTACAAATTCCAAGTATCCACAAGCTTTAAGGACAAATTCTCGACACTACGGTTTTCGTTGGTTAGCAGCGCCAATTTCGGAGCGAATATCGTCAGTGGCTTCTTGTGCTGGAGATGAACTGTAGGGAAATCCATGTCATCGCTACCGAGGGTAGATTAAAGGTTTTCCCTTGAATTTCACACGAGACTGATCTTCCTAAGGTGCGAAGTTGAAGAAAACCATTGATTTAGTCTTCAATTACGATGGTGAGCTCACGTAGTCCTGCATACATTAACGCTAAAAACAACATATTTGTGATATTTAGCCAGCAATGAAGAGTATTCAGTGTGATTTTTGGCAAATCATATCCTCAGCCATAAAGAATCGACTTGTCGTAGTTAATAAATCCAAATTCCGACAGGTGTTTTTTTCCTGTACGATACGCCAATCGTTTTGTCGTAGTCTGATGCTGAACCTCGCACCCGATAGACGACATCTTCAGCTTCCGCGGATTATACCTCGATCGCTTAGTAGCGGTCGCCGGAAGCTGGAAATGGAATGGCAATCACCGAATTGAAATTTGGAGAACTTCCTGCTTCTCCACCGAAGCTTTCTCCCTGTCCGTGCCAAGTTCTTCACAGCCGTTGTGCTTCCTTAGTAGGGCTATTATCCAGCTCTTCTTCTATACTACTTGTTTTGATAAAGTTGTCTTTGTCTTAAAGCTTGAATCGTGTACTAATTATTATGGTAGAAATCTGTTGCCCCACTAACGATGGCTTTTACACCAAAATACTGGTTTTTTGAAACATCTGCGCTTCGGCGTCGAGATTGGAGTGGAGTTTGCAAGTTTATTCCGGAATTTTTCACTGCCACGATAGGTTGTTTCTGGATTTTTATCTCTTTTTAAACTACGCTACCTTTACCTTCTAAGATTTTTTTGTCCTCTACTGATTCTTTAATATGAAAATTAAAGTGTTTCGATAGCGTTAATGTGTTCTTAGAGCATATCGTGCTCAAAATATTTTGGAAGTGCAAACCAACAATACTTCAGAGAACTTCACCGTACATTTTATTTTTGTAAACATCTTGCTGACGGTGAGAAGAGGAGGTAGAGGAGGTTATTTTTCATAACGCACACGTCCAATGATTATAATAGGATTTTCGTTGAAGGTAGAGAAGAGTACAAAATAAGTTTTGGTATCGAACTGTATGAAGTGTGTAGAAAGTTCCTGCTTCTCTGAAGAGTGGGAGATTTCTCTTGCCAATGATTTCCTGACTTTTGAACGTTCTTGAGAAGGTAGTTCTTCCTTACTGTTTATTACATAATCCGATGTTGACGAAGATCTCTAGGATTCCGATTTATATTCAGTAAAATATCAGTAGTACGGCATAGCTAAGTCTTCAGTGCTTAGGACGCAATAGTGAAGGGTAACTACACTACACACATGGTCGTCGGTTCGATCCCGCACCTGGGTAACAAAGCCCGTAACCTGGCTGGAAGCTGGACGCCATAGTGAGTGTAACGCACACTGACTTGATAAATAGATAGGCCTCCGCAAGCTATTTTTATGTCACATATGCATTGAATCACCTTTATGATGCTTAATGATGCGCCTTCTCACAACAGTTTACCGTTTCATCGTGGCTAGGAGGTGTTCGTGGGTGTCGAACTTCGATGTACATCGGGGAGATTCGTACCCCTGGCAGAATCTTCCAAGCTGAGAGGAAATCCGGCGTTTTTATCAGGAGGCCCAGCTAAGAGTAAACCAATACCAGGATCCATCACCGTTCTGGTATCAAACTACTCACATGGTGGCAATTCTCCATCTCTTCCACAAAGGCGGCGACAGTCTGTTGTGGTGACGATCTGGGCATACTTTGGCCAGACTGACGTCGGAACTTCAGGGAAACACGACGACTGAATCACCAAAACTCCGAAAAATGGTGGATATGCTGGGGCCCGCACAACCAGTAATAACGTGCCGTCCAAGTACCCATGTATACAAGTAATGGAGCGCATACGCATGAGTTAGTCAATGTGGAAGGTCTTATCATTTATCAGGCATCATATCAGTCGGAAATTTCTTAGAAATAACAGACTACCTTATCAGGGACTGTAGAGTTTGGAGAACATTCATTATGAAACTACTATAGACTTTTAATCTGATACCACTGCAGTGAAAACGGCAAATAATTCCTTCTATCTGAAATCAAATGATACTTGGGCGAAATAAAATTCACTTTTTTCGCCTTAGGTTTTAAGTCATTTTATGGGTTACGGCTGCCATAAAGGACCTCCTAGTCTCCAAAAAATGGTTTTTTAAAGAATTTTTTTCGTTTATTGGAAGCAAGTCGTAGGCAACTGCCTTTCATTTCATAAAAATAACTTCCGCAACGAAATCTTAAAGTTTAAATTCACTTTTTTTCGCCTTAGGTTTTAAGTCATTTTATGGGTTACGGCTGCTATAAAGGACCTCCTAGTCTCCAAAAAATGGTTTTTTAAAGAATTTTTTTCGTTTATTGGAAGCAAGTCGTAGGCAACTGCCTTTCATTTCATAAAAATAACTTCCGCAACGAAATCTTAAAGTTTCAGTGGTATTGCCACGCCGAGGAGATGCCGAGAAAAGGCTTTTGTAGGTATTATCCAGATTACCAGAAGACCTACTGGTCAAGATTGCTTGTTGGAAGCAGTTGTGATACAACATTGCACAGTTTGTCTAACATCTTAGAAGGGATTTATGCTGTTTTGAGAACACGTTTCTCTTGCCGCAGATTTTTCCCATGTGTGGAATCCCGAGGCTCTTAATTTCGAGGCCAAATTGCATCCAAGGTGTCGAACTGAAGGTTAAATGCTTAACAAGCGCGACCATATCTTGCAGAGATGCCCTCGAGGATTCAGAGAGATCCCGCTTCGTCTATATTGTGGAGAATTGACTTATATCATTTGCAATCATTCTAGCATACGTTCAGGGATTTACTTACGTGTACGTGGCTTCTTCTCTAATGTGATTTCCTTCTCGGAGAGAGGCCAACAATTTGACGAAGTCGTGGTTCCGACGTCCCACAAGCGTAATCGTGCCATCCACCCGTGGAGATCCCCTGCAAAACAGCAAGAATAAGTGACTTCATGCTAATAGTTTGACTATTTTTGCATCGCTTGCTTGTGCGGTGCTCACAGGGAAACTTCGGCGTGAAACAGGGAACGAGATTTTACAGATGAGTGTTCGACTAGCTGTAAAAATATCAGGACTTCAAACAGTGTACGTGATCTCCCATAATAAGTAACGAGTTGGGAGATGATATACTGTTCACACTCCGGACAAGCAACGCTTGCTTGAGTCGTGTAAGGGCAAACGACTAATCTTGAGCCTCTGATACCGAACTGGTGAGAGTTGGCGAATTTATCACCTATCGTGAGTTTTTTTTTGTTCAGACATTTTGGTGAAACAAAGAGATTGATTTATTATAAAAGGAGGAAGGATAAAGCTTTAGGCATTTATAAGTCTCGCTTCCTGAGACTTTAAAAAAGGGGTAGGAAACGCTTTATGATGACCATTTATTGAGGGAAACGTAATGCGCATTGTACATGGATGGATCATCCTCGTGCAGAGCGCTGTGGATCCTAGCACAATCTCAGTAGGTTATTGTGCAACTTTTTCCTCTGACATCTCAAGAAAGACGTTTCAGAACATTGCCAGATCGCCAACACAACAGGTAGTCACTTATCTCTTTGAATCTTCCAGAATCTTACAGCATTGCAAACATGCCTATTTTATGACAGAGGCTATTGCTAGCACACGTCTATTCCTAGGTGGGATAATTTATAGAAGTTGTGAACTCCTTATCGGCATGAGTAACGTATACCTACGGAGTAAACACATTATTGTATCTTGTCATTTACCAAGGAACATAGCACCACAGGTCCAATCCATATGTACGCACTTACTATTAGTTCCATATGCAAATTCCACCTAATGTCCTTTAGATTTCGTAAATATTTAATCACTTTGTAACATCTGTCTTTCATTTTTACTCTCTACTTTTATCCTTTTATTGCCTTCACAGTTTAGAATTCTACTTTCCCGCAAATGGAAGTCTGTCTTGGAAACGATCACTTCATTTCAACCATTCCTTGAAGTCCTTTTAAACTGATTACCCGAATAAATCTGACTCCTTGCACAATTCAGTTGATTATTGAGTAATCTATATCTAAGCAGTTATATCACTCTGCTAACGTCTCCTTTCCCCTGTTTTTCGCGGATTTTCGAAGTCGAATGGAGTGGTACTTTCACAGAAGTATTTTGAATACACTTCTCCACTGGTGGCTGTTACTCAAGAAGCGTTTCCGAAGAGCAACCACACTCAACCTGCCAGTCACCACCTTTCCGGCAATCTCACTTTTAGTTGCCTATCAACGTCGCTGTCTGGGCGCTATGTGGACGCTCATTGCACTTCACCTCCGTCGGTCGTTCGTCGCGCCTCAGGTTTTGGACCGCCTTTCACTCCTCCTCCTCCTTCTCCTCCTCCTCCTCTTCCCCCTCCAGGAAGGCGAATCGTGTGTGTTTTTAGTGGTTAGGAGCTCTTCTCATCTAGTGGGTCCGCTTACTCTCTCCGCCTCACACTCTCTCAACATAGTAGCCTGTCTCGCGATCCAGCAAGTCCACACATCACCCAGCTCCGCCCTTTTTCCATAAGCATTAGCTCCTGATTGTCCTGATTCCAACTATGTCTGATTTTTTTTTTGTTATCTGGATGGTGCTAAATTTGTTTAAAAGAAGACGAAATGCTCGTCCTACATCTTCAAAAAGAGACTTCACAGCATTCACTAAAACATTTTCGAAGCCCACTCTTTGACGACGTTCAGGCTTCTCGAACAATGAAAGGCTGACAAATTGCTAAATTTTTCTTTACTGCTTAAAACTTAAGCTCTTTGAAACTTATCTTGTTTTCCGTTTGCTTCAAAAACACCTACTTTCTTCTAGAAGTCTAGTGCTTTTGGGTATAGGATTAAAGTTGATCTCTACTAAAAAATCTCTTGTTTAATGATCCTACCTTTCTTTGGGGACAATTAGTGCTTGGGGACCAATTTCGGTTCAATTTGAGGTCCCTGGAACCGCACTCTTTGGCTCACGCATTATTTCTATTGTGATGCGTGTTACCTTGCACACCATCGTACTCCGGACCACAATCTCTTGTTTATTCACGATGTCTATTTGCCTGCAGAAAGCATCTATCATTTTCTTTAGATTTCATTTGGTACACCCGCATTCTTAAAAACGACTTTCAAGCATGGCTTTTCTTGGCCATTCTTGTTTCAACTCACTCGGAAGTGTGTTAGTTGTCAACCACAAGTTCATATTTTCTGAACCTTCTCTGGTGTGTTCATTTTTATTTTCAGCTTTTTTATCCAACTTTATGGTTTAATTAGGCTGTGGTTCGATTAGGCAGCATAACGGTATGATTTATCATGCCCACAATCGTAGAGGAAAGCTAGCGAAAAGAATGATTTCAATAGTGGAAGACCAAATTCCCTTCGACGATATAACCGTCTTGAGATCACATCATGGATCAGTAATGACCATTTTTCTTCATTTTTGGCTAAACACGTAATTGATACAACCTTTCAATAGGTTTCCGGCTCCACCTAGGCGCCGGTCGCTTTCTTCTGAGCACCAAGCGCTCTCATGAGTTACTAGGCTTCTAAAAAAACATTTGTCCTAAAATGGTCTGTACCAGAAGTTGTAGTTTGAAATTCATTCATTTCAAAGCTTGAAATCCAATGTTTTCAAGTTCAATTCAAAGCATCCTCCATAAAGGATAAAGGATAAAGCTTTCGGCGCTGATCAATCCCTTAGGGATGCGCCATGCATTCGATTTCATCAAGGGTCGCTGGAGGTGATTGAATGCATATCTGGCCTTTACAATGACTCGCGGTGGCCGGCCGATGTATCGAACCAGTGCTGCTATCCTCCCAGACAAGTTTGGTACCAATTTGCCGACCCCGGAGGGATGGAAGGCTTGGTGGGCCATGGGCGCATTTCACGTGCGCGCCGCAGTGGCGTCTCCAACCACTGCGCCACACGCACCCCTAAGCATCCTCCATAGACATATTAATAGTAATTTCTCCGTTAGCGCATTAAGAATCAAGACAGTTGGACGCCAGTTGAACGCGGGCTATGAAGCTTTACTCAGATTAATGTTGCATTCTAAAATACACCACATGTAAGTTACTTCGTCCATCCAAAGTGACGGACAGAGCTCATGACGGCAAACATTCTGTCTGAGATTGCGGTATTATTTCATTGTCACCGGACTATGTGAAACGAAAACAGTAACTAATTCATCCAGGTGTTGGCGTCGTCTTCGCTTGCTACACAGGAAAAGTCCCAAATCTGTTTCACCATTTGCTTAACCTTAAATTTACTTTGTTTGCTTATTTCCATGGTCCGAGTTCGCATATTGTGTGAATCTCAGTACGTCTTCGGTTTTGGTTCACTCTCATCCATTGGATTTGGGAATGGCTCGCAAACATCGTTGAATGCTGGTCGACTTAATTCTTCATCCAGTCTTGGTGTAAATCTGCTGAAACGTAGCCGAATGCTTCACCACAAGCATTCATCAGCCTTCATGGATCTAACTAAGTTTTTACCGCATGAATCAGCTACCGATTTGCCGACCTCGGTAATACAGAGCTTTGATCAACATGGCTTAGGTTCGGACTATAAACAGTGTATTCTTTCTTTGATGAGCTAACACGAGGTTGATAATAATATTTATTATCGGCTAACGTTTCGACGTCTTCGTCTTCATCAGAGCCGATGATCCGAGTCGATGATCCACGCTTGTTCTTCGTTATTCGAAGTATAAGCAGTGTGTTTACAAGAAGGTAATGTGTAACCAGTACATTTTTCGCGCCACCTTTTCTTAAAACCAATTGCGAAAATGCAGTGCAGTTCATTCAACATCTGTTTGTCTTCCGCTCGCTCAAGCTTTGCACTTACTGTGGTGTATTCTCTTACCTTTGGGCAATCGACGTCCAAGAAATCTTTGATTTGCATCGAAAGGAATCACAAATGAAATTAGGCAATTTTTCTCTGCTAAGATTTCCGTAAATCTTTCGTGAACTCAAAGTTTAAAGTGTACGTCTTTCACCATGCCAAGTGTGGAGATTCTAGAGAATTTTAAGTTTTGTGCTGTTTGTTTCGTTTTTCGGAGTCCACATTCAACTAAACCGACAGTTTACTCTAAGTGAAGATCAAACGCTTTCCGAAGAGGTCAGCTGTCGATGTCATTCGGTACTAGTTTTGAACCACTCGTCGCTCGAAGTGACCCTTACACGTGCGGGCGCCGTCGTCATTGTGACACAGTGGTGGCGGCGAGACGTTCGCCGGCTCTTTTTCACGTTTTTTCGTCCATCCACTCTCCGTTCCCCATTGCCGTGTCCGACTGGCGACTGCTCAGTGCTGTCGTCTTGATTTCGATACGTACAGCCCATCGGAAATTAAAACGTATCGCTTCGATTTCCTGTGAGCCTCTACTTTCCACCATCTTTTCCCGTTCCTCACCTCAACTTCACAAGAATGGTTCTCCTATCTCGAAATAAATATGCACCTTACTTTTCTCAAAACTAGTCTGCTGTGACTAGAATGACTTGGTATGGCTCGTAAATCTACCCACTTGTGAATAATCCGCCCACCGCTGCTGCTTTCATCCTTTCTCCTCTGAAGACCATTTTCACAAATCTCTGAAACAGTTTTTATTCCAAACCGTCTTCTTCAATCCGAGTTAGGCCTCTAAAGTCCATCGAAAGCTCGACGACCTTTCTTTACCGCTTCTTAACTTTCCCTTGTTTGGTCCACTCGTATACAATAATTGTTATTATGAGTACTTTTTTGTCATATGTTACATATAAGAAGGCATACTGTTGTCAGTGAACCTAGAAATTTCAGTTATTTTATCATTTGTTGAGTTGAAGTAAGGTTAAAGATTTGGTCCTTTTTGTAAAGTCAACAATGTGATGCTGTCACAGTGTGGACAAACATGTCCACACTGTCAAGAGTCTTTTTACTGCCTTTACCAAACGATAGTGAATTAATGTCAGTTACGCCTCCAGGGATTTATTGCCTCATAGCTGCAAGCGGACATTTCTGAGTATCCGACTTTAATGTGCATCACAGGGCTTCGTTTCTTGCTTGCGTCACCGAGGAAAAGCTTGAAGCAAGCAGATTCCAACAGGCGTAATCCATCCGTGACTGCGGGGCTGCCTCCTGACCAAAAAAAAAGCCGTTATAATCATGCGCGTCGTACGAAAACTGTTAAGCTTCTTGTATACCTTGCCGAACTATGCGTACGAGGTAGCTCTGATGCACAACAGAGATAGATGGAGGCTTTATTATTGGTTCCAGGTCATGTTACTCGATTATCAGGGGTATTCCAAAGGTACAGACGAATGTCAGTTGCCTGGTTTCTCGTTCTTCTTAAACTCATCTGATATTCAAGTCATACATCGTTAGTGTTTAAGTTTTCGCCTTGGTTGTGACGGCTGCTCAGTGCTGGTCAACTGGTAGTGGGAGGCGAGATCGAGGCCACCGGTTCGGTCCTCATCTCTGCGTGACTCACCCAGTCAGCGCCGGCGCTTCACCTGGTCCTCCGCCTGTGTCCCTTGTCTCCTTCGCTCGCTCACCCACACTCGTGTCTTACCAGCCAACCTCCTAAACGAACAGCTCTACTGTTTAGGAATCGACAACATCTGGCCCCACATCCATCTGTGTTTACCGAAATCGGCCATAGCATAGGAACCTCCCGATTAAGCTAACTTCCGTTCGTTTTGAAAAAAAAGGTAGACGTAGGAAAAGTAGATAAAATTCTCATCAACGAGACGTTTTCCTATTACATAGTAGCTGTTCTATAAAAATGAAAGATGTTCCTTGTATTTGCGTCATTTTAATCTTTAGTTACCTGTTACAGTTTTGAGTAGATCACAGCGTCTATCAATAATCAACGAATCGACACTAAAATTTCAACGTATATTAGCTTGTAATCAATGCATAGTGGGTCGTTGTCGGCCAGATGATTGTTAAGATTTTGTCGTATTTAAGATCTTCGATGAATCTTATCAAGTGGATACTTGATTTCTCGCACAGAGTTTTTCAAACTCCCTTAAAACTCTTAGATGTCCAAGTATCTATGTGCTTGTCTGTCACTCCATAAGGACGTTTTGCTCAAAGGAACTCTTCTACGTCTTTCCAGTTGTTCAGTCTCTGTGGTTGGAATACCTATTTTCATTAACTTTCATGGATTACCAATGATTGCCTACTAGTAGTTTGCTTAGAATATGGGTTATACTAGTAATCATTTCCGTTCACGATCTCGACAATAACACGAAAACAAGCGCTAATTTGCGGACTCGAAGTGTGTAGAAGTCGTAAACAATAATTCTTCCCTAGGACACACATGGTACTTCCTGATGATGTTTTCTGCATATTCTAGCAATCTGTAGTTCATCGCAGGTAATAAGATAATGGTCGCATAAGTCAATCTTCTTCGTCTGTGATCCATCGCCTTTGACAACGATCCATCCTCGACGAGTAGTACGGAGTTCGCCGTAGTTGCAGGTGATTCGCTTCGTGTTGGTGGCGCTTCGCACACCCTTCCGGTACCACTTATGACCATTTTATCGATAGCACTGCATCATACTGATCATTTCCTGTTATCTTACTACTACTGATTTAAGCGATACTTCATAGATAACTTGTTCTCCATTCTGATATCGTGGTCGACTCTATTCAGCGTGAAGTGGATCACATTGAGCTAGTATTTGTCACCCCTCTTCATGCACAAATATTTCCATAGTTCCTTTTTATTCATAACTATATTTTATTTTTTCTATTTTATTTTTTATTTCATTTTTTCATAGTTCATGTAGTTTCAGTTCAGTTTCAGTTTCAGTTTAAAGACTATTTCTTACTACGGCAAATCTAATTTCTAAAGTGAAATCGATTTTCATATTCATATTACGTCATCTTTTTACAGCATCTTACCTCTACCGCTTGAACTTGAGGTTCCCTTGCGGTTATTGGAGCGTCCATTTTGGTGTGTTACATAATTCTTTACTCAGTTTTCAGCGTATTTGTCACCAATGCTCTTCTTTCCAATTTCGTCGTCAGCATAGATTAGTCTGGCGCGGTGGTTAGCAATCTCTGCCATAGATCTAAGGTGGTTGACTCGATCGCGTTCCTATGGCTAAGCACGAACTTATTCTCACCGGGATCGGTGATTTCGTACCAGACTTGTATAGTGGAATAACAAAAAGGAATTGACTTGATACATTGGTACACAGTTGCAAGTGAACGCCAGGCAGGACAATCATGGATTCTTCCACATCTGTAATGCTTAATGGATCCAATGGTTCATGGCACATTCGTGGAACGATAGTTTTTTATTCCTTGCTGTCAACATTCATTGTCTCCCACGGGTGATATTGTGATGATCAGAAGGGACTAGGGTGAAAGCCGCCACTCTCCTACAATGTCAACCGGCTTACAAAAGCCGACAAAAGATGGAAGCTACCAAACGAACTCTGCACAGCGTGTAACTTGGCACCAACTCTTTCATTAGCATATAACAAATGACTGGTTAGGGCGGTAGGCGTAATCCTACTAGAAGTGGCACATAACAACTCGGCGATCTTTTGACAGGACTACGAAAACATCCTGGCCGAGTAAAGGCCAACGTCTGTCCTTTGAAGTACCAAGATTCCGCAGCACAGCCAGTCCTGCGGTGTTGTTCTCGCACAGCGACGTGAACAGCGAGACTCCTCTGATCCTCGAGTTGTCCGCTATCCGGCGGGTTGCTAGACCTTGGCGCGTTCTGTGGTTTTGGCAATGCGCCAACGCATAGCGCGTCCGCCATCGCGGTTTTTTGCTTCTGTCGCGGCCTTGTTTGAAAGCATCTATCGATCCAGGTAAATGAAACTTCCATTATGACGAAAACTTGCTGATTTTGTGGACAATGATGTGAGCGGAAGAGGGGGGGGGGGGGGGGGGATTTCCCATCTGGATGTGGGTGGTTCGTCTTCAGCAAGTTTAAACTTTTACTTCAAATTAGCTAGCGTACACCTGACTCGCCCAACTGTAAAGAAAAAAACGATCTCTGTTTGGGGACCGTTGACACCTTTCTCTTCGTTCAAAATCTTCACTGGATCAGGTTACTGTTTATTTTCGTTGATGAGGGAGGTAGGCCAAATGTAAGTTTTGTTCATAGTATAATAAATCGATTCGTCTAGAAATAACATTATAACTTAACCATGCCGTCAGACTTCATCCGAATTCGAGAAGATCAAAGCTAGTCCTAGGATTTTGGTCACTATCTGATCTTGGTAGTGTCTTCGTCTGTTTACCGAAACGCTCACAGTTTGTCGAAGTAGGTCTTCATCCTTCACGAGGGTTACGTGGCGCGAAAGTCTAACTCCGTTGAGCAGAAGGCTTCTCTTGGCGAGGACGCACGGCTGTGGTATGTCATCGATTACTGTGCTTTCAGTGATAACACTGTCTTTCCAGTATAGCTCATATGCGTTTGCCAGCGGTGCTCACTATGAGCCTGTGCATTGTGGCCAACATTTGTCGAAACTGTTCTCCTCTTCGTGTCATTCATTATTTTCCCTTTGTTCTTTTTTCCTTATGAAATCGGTAGCTTCGTTTTCATTGTTGTAGAGGCATCGTGAGGGAAGTGTTTCTTTCTCCATACCTTCATAATTTAAGGCTTTTGTGTTTATTATTAAAGTAATCTAAACAGTAAGTATACTTGTTATATTCTCCATCTACTGTTCATCTTCATTTCTTCTTCTCAAAAAGTTCTCAGTTCCTGTCTTTCCAGGATTTTCATAGCATCCGACACAAGGTTTTTGTGCGTTTCGTAGTGGATTGGTTTCTTTATGAACATGACAAATTCAGTGAATACGTACACTTTAATTTGTAACAAAGTAGAACAGACTTCTTATTTTCCTCTCGACGTAATCGAAAGCTGGAAAAAGGAAACTTCTGACTGGTAATGTTCATCATTTCTTCGATTTTACATAGTAAAAGGTGATGAACGTGCGTCAGTAGCACTGTGGTTAAGCACAATGAACGGCATGCATTGAGTACAATACAAATCATATCGAACTTCTTTAATTGAAATAAAACCCATTAGAATCTCTACGTACTTATTTACGAGATAAAAAGCCTCATGTTTTGCCAAGAAGAAATTTTGATTTACCGGAATCCACGTAAGGTATTTTTCCACTTTTTATCTCATGCTGGTATTCTGAACGCGGGAGCAGTTGAATAAACAGGACTCCGAACATGCTGGTGGCGTTTCCGAATGTCTCAATGGCACTTGCGGTTGCCTCATTTTGCTCCAAAGTTTAAAAATAGGAGTTTCGTATTTTTTGAAAATCGTAGTTCCAAGCATATATAGAATTGAAGAAACGTTATTTTAAAAGCTGGGCGCACACTTAAAGTGGTGCAGTAGGGTCCTTTCGTGAAGTCTTTGATGTCTTGAACTCCTTAACTAGGTTGCCGCAAGTTATTCCATAGGCCAAATATCCATTCAATCACGTGTACGATGGTTGATGGATTGAGATGTATAGTTCATCCCTCAGAATCAACATCAACAAGCACTCTGGTTCTCTCCATTATCCCCTAACCACACATTTTCACGGGATTTCTCTATTCAGTCATGATTTAAAGAATTGCCACGGTAGTCGTCAACAACATTGTGTGTGAAGTGGTGGGAGGACGAGTTTTCGAATGTTGACGCGGAATGTAACGGCCTGGCTGGCCACGTACTCGTTGTTGTGCACCACCAGTCGGACGGAGTGTCGCAGTGTCCGGGACGGGCAGCGGTCGGCGCGTGGGGACGGACGCGATGCCCGAGAGGTCAGCGCTGGCACGCGCGTCCCTGGCGAGCCGTGGCCGTCGTCGCGCGTCTGCTGCCGCGCACGTCGCCGCGTCCTCACACGCCTATTACGACCCCGTGCAATTGCATCGCCCTTCGCCAGTTCTTCATCACATAATTTCCACAAACGGAGGATTCCCTTGCTTACACTCATCTACCTGTCACTAATTATTCAGTTAATTATGATCTCGGGACGCTTGTGGGGATTTGTAGTGGCTTGAATAGCATCATGGTCGGGTATTGTTTCCACAGCTGATCTTCTTTGGTGACTGGAATTCATGCTTTCAATTTTTTATCTCGTACTACATTAGTGAGCAAATCGTGACGATTCTGTGTCCTTTTACTGGCGAGTTTTAAGTGGTGAATGGTTTTTTATACGTTCTTATGTTGTTGTTGTTGTTGTTGTTGTTGTTGTTGTTGTTGTTGTTGTTGTTGTTGTTGTTGTTGCTGTTGGTCGATCGCTGACGTTTCGGCGATTTAGCGTTTTTCATAGCTGTACTTGTTACGAGTGGTAACCAATTTGTACCCTCTTAACGACAACTTGTACCCCAGCTCGCATCAGCTCAACAAGATCAATTCATAAAAAGGATAAAGTTCTTGGCGTTGATCATTCCCTAAAGGATGCACCATGCATTCGACTTCATTGAGTATCATTGGAGGTGATTGAATGCATATCTGGCCTTTAAAATGACTCGCGGTGGCCAGCCGATGCATCGAGCTCAGTGCTGCTATCCTAACTGACAACTCGTATCAATTTACCGACCCCGGAAGGATGGAAGGCTTGGTGGGCCATGGGCGCATTTCACATGCGCGCCGCAGTGGCGCCTCCAACCACTGCGCCACACGCGCCCTTCATAGGCACATATAAATAATTATATCGATTATTTATGCAGAGGTTTATAGAAAGTGGGTCTTTTGAGTTATTAAGGAGAACGATTTGTTACGATCTCAGATATTATGCGTCTTTCAATGCATTCCAGTTAGTCGTTTCAGTAGCATTGTTGCTTTATTTGTTAAAGAACAGTTGAGAGCTAAGTACAAGGCTGAGCGGGATATTATTATGTTTAAGTTGAAGGGATATTTCAACTCAAAAACGAGGCCAAATTTATGTGATTGCCTTAATATGTGATAGACAGTCTTGTGAATATCATCATTATCTCTTAGAGTTCACACATTTGTTCTGAGGCATTGACCGTGCATGTGGGCACACTTGATGCCTTTCTTGATCCACATCTCTGAAACACATCAAGAGTTAGAGTTTCCTTATGATTCCTTCCGTTCTTCTGCCAACGAATAGGGTACAAATCACATGTCCGACATCGTTCTCCCGATGGCGCCAGCCTGGCAGTAGATAGATTTCACTGGACTGTTCGTGTTACTGGACCGTAGTTGGATGTGATGTAGTGAAATTGTGACTCTTGCAGTTGGGTATCGTCATTGGTAGGGATGTAGTGAAGTACAGGTCATCGTCTATCAAAACCTCGTTGCACAGGATGTCATTATGACGTCGGATCGTCGTTGTCGACCGAGAAACACCCACATGCAATCGCCTGCGTCCATATTTCACTCAAATCGCGGCGTCTTTGAAGCCGCTCTCAGCCTGGACCCGTTTGTCGCTTCGTTTTCTAATTGGATTCGGTGCGTTTCAGGGTCGACTTGTGTCGTTAGCACGAATTCGATAGCATTACCTTATCTAGCTTACCGAATCTGACTGCGATCTCTCGGCACGAGATCTTCTTGGATATTTCCATGATCGACACCATTCACGTGTTGCCATTAAGTTCTACCGTCCATGGCTAACTCAATGTTCTTGATCAGCTTGATTCTGCAGCGTTGTTTTGGTGTAGGATTTTTTTATTCCCACTAAAGTATCAATGGAGAACAGTGGCAGCTCGAACACTGATTCTATTCAATTCATAAAGAATTGATGGTGATTTCACAAGAACATGGAACAATAGCAGCTGTAGAGTTTTTCCTCTAGGGCCATGTGCCAGCAAATCGATTGATTTTTGAGGTGGTTGGTACACAAGCGTAGCAGTGCGACGCTATGGGCCCTAATGCTGTTGCAATACCACTACTACCGCTCCAGTGCGAAGTCCACTCTATTTTCCTTGAGTTTCCTGATTGATTCGTAGTTTGTATAGTGCATGTTTTCGTCCAGCTGTCTACATCGGTGGTTTCCACTTTAATTTTACAGATTCGAGAGCGCTCGTCTGATGCTTGCAAACTTAATTGCTAAGAAATCTATGTATTAATTTTGCTTCTGCCGAGGATAGATTGTGTGTCATTTTGACCTTTCCAGGTTCTGAGGAAGACGGAAATCGGAATCGGAAAGGCGGTTTTTCCAGAAGACCGAGATATTAGCCAGTGTGTTTGGTGAAGCATTTGTTAAGCAACTCATGTCTGTTCAAAAGGAAATCATTAATTTATTAGAACTTAATCGTGTTCTAAGTTCACAGCATTTCGAGTGCATTAGTCGTCTCCACGGTGATAATGGATAGCTGAGAGCGATCATCGTAGATATTGAACACCGTGAACGGACGGGATGGGTCCGCTGTCTGTCCGTCTACACGTACGGTTTTTCCGAGGTCGTACTGGGTCAGGGCGTAAATCGACGTCAACGGTCCTCGTCACTCAGCCTACCATAGGTTCAGCGATCACTAATACTACTACTGCCCAACTGCCCTGGCTATCCAGGCATCAATCTGTCTTCATATCAACTACGTTATTTTTTCGTTCAGGTTTTTCAATACTTACGATAGTTCCCATCTGTATGGTCTTTTATTTTCTTACTGCTTTTTGTCAACAACAATCGAGCACATGGTCCTACTGGTAGTTGGTGGTAATTTCGAAGTCCATAGGCTGTACACAGATGTAGTGACCCTGTTTTTTACCTTTGTTCTTTTTTCCCAGATCGTGACATGAAAAATGAAGGCGGATTGAGTTGTCTTCAATGACTCAGTGGCCCTGGTGTTTATTGAACGGTTATTTGTATTTGATGATTAAGTAAAATTATCTTGTCAGGGTTAACCCAATTGATTGGATTGATTCTATCGGATTTCCTGGTCAGAAGTATTGCGTAACATTTGTTTGAACGTTGGATGTTTATGTTACGGGAAGGACACTACTCTAAGGACTTGCTAAACTGTCACAACTGTAAGCCTTAACAAATATGTCATACAACTATTGAATAACTAACCAGCGATTTTGACGGATTCAACTGATTTTCCTGGAATGTCTTGCGCCACAATTGCCTTGTTGACCATCGTTCTCCATTTGTTTCTCCACAGGTCCACCCACATATCTTCTATAGAACCTCATTTGTTGGCTGGGGGATTTATGAAGTCTTTACCAATTCATAACTGGGCTTCTTTCGAGTTCTCTTAGGTGGTTGGTTACATTTGAATTCATAATGAAATCCAGTTGTTGAGTTTCGTTCCTATCGTTGCCTTCTTCTCTGAATTATACACTTACTGAAAAATTTCGAAATGTTAGTTACATAGTGGGGAATCTTTCATGAATACTGGTGGATGAGGTGGTATGAGTGCTAGTAGATCGACCTCAATCCGTTTAGAATGTTGGGTATTTTTGAGATTTTGCAGTTTAGCACACTCTAATCCATACTTCTCTTTAGCTCCCATAGGATTTCCAATAGTTGCCTCTCATTCTGCTTGTAAAAAGCGCGAATTCGAACTGCTCTTAAGTTATAACACCTCAATAACTTTGCAAATGATTGTTCTACGTTATAAAATAAGTATACCAACGCGGGAATTCATTTCCGTACCAGTGTCTTCTTGGGATTCTGCTGACTTCAATGTATGGATACATTAAATTGAACAGCTGATTCTGAACCGATATCCGTTTCGGGGGCGCGTTTGGCCCAGTGGTTGGAGGCGTACGCACGTGGAATCCATTCCTGCGCCCATGGCCCACCAAGCCTTCCATCCATCCGGGGTCGGCAAATTGGTACCAGACTTGTCTGGGAGGATAGCAGCACTGACTGGATACATCGGCGGGCCACCGCGAGTCATTTTAAAGGCCAAATATGCATTCAATCACCTCCAACGATACTTAATGAAGTCGAATGCATGGCGCATCCCTCAGGGATTGATCAACGCCGAGAGCTTTATCCTTTTATTATTTTATCCGTTTCGGAAGAGCGCGCGTGACGCAGTAGTCGGAGGCGCCTTTCAACACACATAGGATCGATCCCCTCACCCCTGGCTCACCAAACCTTTCATCCCTTCGGGGTGGGCAAATTGGTACCAGACTTGTCTGGGAGGATAGCAGCACTGGCTCGATGCATCGCGAGTCATTGTAAAAACCAGATATGTATTCAATCACCTCCAACGATGCTTAATGAAGTCGAATGCATGAGGCACCCATAAGAGATTGATTGACGTCGGGAGCTTTATCTTTTCTTCATTGTCTCCTTATTCATGTTCAGCTTTATTCTTAATTTATCTTGGTGTTGAATGGCATAACAATGTCTTCCGTATCTTTAATCGGGCCATTTGGTGTTTTCTTATCAACGATTTTGCGATGTAATGTAGTTGTTAGTTTGTTTTCACTCCATAGTCATAAGACTTCCACCCTTTAACAGTTTTCACAAATGACCATCATGTTTTCTTTTTTTGTAACTGTAAACAGGTGAGTCATAGATAATTTTTTTTGTACGACATATGAATGAAGATGGTGATGGAGCCGTTTGCAATCGTAGTCTCCCCATCAGTTCGATTCCCGTTTATACAGTTACCTTTTGTTTTGCTTAGCCCAAAAATGAAATGTCCACTATCCAAGTTAGGACATTGGGCTGATTGTTATGTGGCAGAGTCATAGCACTCTGTTTGTGAACTCTTCCTCAAAGTATATCATCAACATCGCGTCGTATGATCACCAACGAGACATGACTGTTTTTGCAGTTCTTTTCTCTTTGTGCTAGCATTTCAGGGGTTGCGTCGTACTCTCAAGTGTTACCGTTCAGAGACACTTCCGGTTTTTAGAGAATTTTTGCCTTTGCAGGATGCAGATGGCTGTGATGCCTGGCCATTCACCATCTTCATCCATGGAAGGAGAAAAGGCCTCGGCTGCACCAGAACCACCGTGAGTGCTTTTGACTTGTTCCCAATTTGTGTCTCTTTACCGTCTTTCACCGTCCACTTTCATATCAGTGGCTTACTTTGTGCCGCCCACACGTTAGTCACTCTTTCAACGGACTGTGCATGTTTGTAAAAGCGTTTTATGTTTTCGCTTTTCCGCAGTTCTCTTGATTTTCTCGCCTGCTGTAGGGTATCGTCTTCGGATGGTGATCGTCTACGCGCTTCGATGGAAGCATGGAAACGAAGCGCTGCTTTAGCTAGCGAGAGGTATGGTGAAGCGAGGCAGAGACAAATCGCTGCCGAGAGAGATGATCGGAATGAACTTCGGAAAAGGTGCAGTTTATTGTATATTTTGCCATCGGTGCTATTCTGGTGTCCTGCTTTTCCGCTGGACGGTGTTTCGTTTTTCTTCTGACTTATCTCCACAGTATTAGAGAGATATTTTATCTTAATATCTTCTCAGTTTAATCCTTAAAGAACATATCAGTGTAGCATCTAATCAATGATGGGTTTTGGTCGGTTGTTTGCTTACATTTTTGGGCGGGAAATTTTCGTGTGGTGGAAAGTTTAGCTCGTTTTTCTAATAAATTGCCAATGTTGTTTTTTGCGTGGAGGAAAGTGTAGTTCGCTTTGCAAATAAACTTCCAATGTTGTCATAAATTGCGTGTTTTAAATTTATTGCTGTCATTTATTCCCCTTACCATAGCTCATGATAAGGACATCTTTTTTTGTACTTTTATGGCTGTAAATATGCGTACTAGACGTTTTTATACGACCCATGGAGAACAAAATCTTCTGAACATAACGGCACGAATTTCTGTAGTCTTCGAGGAACTTCGAGGTGCTAATATATTCCATTGAGAGGAAATCTAGTGCCGATTTGTGCTTGTCAAATCAATCCCGCTCACGGGTGATTGCTAATAACACTTATAGGTCAATAACATGACTGAGAGGAAGGCAAAATGAAGGACCTGTATGGTGTGGTGGTAAACATATTAGCCCTCAGAAAGGGTAATTCCGTGTTCGGTCCGCACCGCAGACACCAGCTGTCCCGAGTTTTGCAAACATCTCAGTGTCATTATGGTTATATTTCACATACTACCTTGCGATTAAAAAAGAGTAGGCAATAAATAAAAGCGGTGACAGTTAGTGCTTTTCTCATAAAATAGGCTTTCTCTTTATATCTTCTGGGTTTTCGCTCTTTTTCAAAACAAAGTGTTGAATAGATTTTTTTTCGTACTTCGTCAAAAAAGTGATATGTCTCCAGTTTTTCTCTCCAGTGCCCTGTTTTTTCGTGAAGAATTCGAGAAAGTGGAGGAGTATCTGAATTATATTAGATGCAAGCCAGAATGATAATTAACCTTGCTTCATATCCGGAAACTGAATGAAAACTATCCGGATTTACCTTGTTTTGTGAATGTGTTATTTTAGGTTGCTATAATACACCTCTATAAATTATTCACATCTTTGCAATTTTTCCCTGCCATGTTTGTTATATTCCTCATTTTTTCTTTTCTTTTTTTCGCAGTCAGCTTTATCCTTTGTCACAGTTTACAACCTTTAGATGGCTTGAAGAGGAGGCAAAAAAACGAGCAGAAAGTGTGGTGAAGCAAAAAGAGGCTATAAACGGCTGCAGTTTGTCCGGCAACATGCCTCCACCCCTTTATCAATCAACGCCTATTAACAATCGTGTACGTTATTGCACTTTTAGCTTTACAGGACCGGGTTTTTTCCGTAGTTGGTAAATTATGAGTTGAGTTGAGCATGAGTTCATTGTGAGAATACACTGTTTTCAGGATAGGAAGCGCCATCATGATAGCAATGATTACGGCCACGAAGAGTGGAGACAAGGGTTTCGTTTGATGGAAGGTTAATTTAGTGTTCGGCTAATTTCTTATAATATTGATCAGGATTTACTTTCAACGGAGTATGATTTCAGGCTCTGCCACTTCTGAAATGTCCAAAACATCCACTGATACATACATAAACTACCCACAAACGGGCATAGGTTTGTCTCCAGGAATGATGGTACGTCCTTTTATAATTTTGCATGTATTCAAATATCAGATAGAATCAGTTTTCAATTTCAGTTTCTAACAACTTTTTCTTTCTTGTTGTTTACTTTATACCATAGATACCATTTATACCATGTGTTCCAGATGCCTGGAATGCATCAACAATCCAATAAAGGAATGATAGCGGATTATCCAACCAGACCTTTTCCAAGCAGCGCTTCGTATCCACTGAATTCTTACTCTGCTAATGACGGAATGTCGTCTTCAACGACAGAACAGTTCTTCCGTTTGGAGAGAGCACCGAGATTTTGCGAAGGTACTTTCCAGACACAATGTGTGGTTCCTTCAACACTCTGCTGCTCTCCGATGCCGTCTACCTCTACGGCAGATTTGTCGTTAAGTCAGAGGTACCACTCCATGGAACTGCCACAGTTTCCTACATCGTCTGATTGTATTCAAGCTGGGTCGTTACGACCACAACAAACACAATTTCCCTCAAATGATCCCGCCGCATGTGGTTGTGATATGCGACCGAGTTCATCGATGTGTCCAACGTCACCAAACGAGGTTGGTTAGAGTTCATTAAGGATCTCTTTAGAAAACCTCCCTCTTCTTCCATGTATCTTTACGGATGCATATGCAATATTTTGATTCCTGTATATTTTATTAGCTTTGTTCTACAAAAAGAATAACTATCGATTAACGTGGAAGTCTACTCGTTCATATTTAATATTGTTGCTACTAGTTTTTACTAAAATTCCCTTATTATTATGCAGACTAGATTGTGAAATCCTTTCGTGCAGGCATAAAATATTGTTCCTATATTATAATGATTTCTCTTTCTAGGTTCCAACGCCACCAGCTCTAGTTAATTCGAGCGGTGCGGCAACTGGTAATTGCACCAGTTCAGCAACTGTGGTGGAGCCAAGCCTTCGCAGTCCTGCCGAAGATCTCGGGTGTAACGCCGTGAATGAGGACAATATGACAAAAGTGCTTACTAGTATCCGTACTGACAGTCTAGGAATGCTAGGAGCGGATGCTGTGGATTCATTATTCGATAACGATACAGCTGCTGATGGTGCAGCTGGACAAGTACGCCTAGAATCAACTTTTCCTTTGTGATCGACAATAATATCTTTTCGTTATAGGTTTCCGTTGTGACATCCACAGAACCTAATAGCTCTCCAACTGGCTTCAGCCATGGAGGACCTCAAAGTGTGCATTCCATTCACTCCGTAAGTTGCAGAGTTTGGCAGACCTGATTGAGATCGTAAATTGGTAAGTTTTAGGCACCTCAAAGCAATGGAAATTGCAACCCACCTTCTACTCCTACCATTGATACAACAGCAAGTATTGTTCCTCACTCGACAACCTTCCCGCAAGTTTCGGCATCGCAATCAACCACGTTCCCTCACCAATCTCCATCTCATTCATCAGTTTTCCCGAAACAGTCTCCATCTCAATCGTCTGCTTTCCCATCGGCAGTAACTGGGCGGCTGTCACCTTTTCCACATAACTCTCAGACGGAAAACGCATTCTTTGCTCAGCCGTCGTCATCACAATGTTTGAGCTATCCAACAACTATGGAAAACACTGCCTCTTTCACAACTCCATCATCTCAATCCACTGCTTATGCGACAGTATCGCAGCAGCCGCCAGGATTTCCTCAACATAGTACCATTTATCCGAACTCATTTCCTCCTACAGCAACTGTATTTCCCCACACTGAATCCCTTCCTTCCACATCAAACCCTTACGCTCCCTCTTCATCTGCTACAGGCATGGGTTCAAGGTCTACAGGACCAGCGTTCGTAGGACAGCAAGAAGTTCTGAATCCTGGATTCACCATGAATGGGTTGGTATAAATAAATATATACATATACATATATATACACATACATATTTATTTATATGATCTTATAAACCGATCTTCTTTAGCTGATGCGAGGCCGGTATAGGTCTTCGCTGTCGTTGTCGTTGTTGTTGCTGTTGTTGGTCGTTGTGGTAGTCCCACTTGTAACATCACGGCTCTGAAAAGGGCGAAATCGCCGAAACGTCAGTCATTGACCAACAACACCAACAACGACAACAACAACAACAACGAAGACCTATACCAACCTCGTATCAGCTAAAGAAGATCAGTTTATAAGATCATATATATATATATCAAATGAGAGGTTATAGGTATCCGATTTACGACATGCCATCAGCACAAATGAGTCAGCAACAGATGCTTATGCAGGTAAGCTCTGAATTTCCTTTGCATCTTTCTCTTTTATGCTTCTTTCTTTTTGCTTCAGAGCTAAGTCGCGTTTTCAGGCTCAACAGCAGCAACAACAAATGGCGATGGCAATGGGGGGTGGACCGGGTGCCGCGATGAATGCACAGCAATACCACATGGCAATGATACAGAAACACCAGCAGAATGTCAAAGCGATGATGCAGCAACGTGGTACATCTTTACCATTATATCCACGTTGTTACATGGTATTTCTTGTGCTTAATTCCAGCGGCGATGTACCATGGCTATCCAAATGGAGCAGCCATGTCACGACAGCAATATTTCATGCATATGCAAAAGATGCAGCAAACGCGGTAAGGTTTTTCTTAAATCGTATACCTTTAATTGGAATTTGAATATTAGTATATAGGGGTGTAGCTTGAGCGAGTGTGGCGCAGTGATCGGAAGCACCCTGTAATACACATGGGGTTTATCCTCGGTTCCCTGGCCCACTAAGCCTTCCATCCCTCCGGGATCGGCAAATTGGTACCAGACTTGTCTGGCAGGATAGCAGCACTGGCTCGATACATCGGTAGGCCACCACGAGTCATTGTAAAGGCCATATATGTATCCATTCACCTCCAAACGATGCTTAAAGAAGTCGGATGCATGGCTGATTGAGATCGTAAATTGGTAAGTTTTAGGCACCTCAAAGCAATGGAAATTGCAACCCACCTTCTACTCCTACCATTGATACAACAGCAAGTATTGTTCCTCACTCGACAACCTTCCCGCAAGTTTCGGCATCGCAATCAACCACGTTCCCTCACCAATCTCCATCTCATTCATCAGTTTTCCCGAAACAGTCTCCATCTCAACAATCGTCTGCTTTCCCATCGGCAGTAACTGGGCGGCTGTCACCTTTTCCACATAACTCTCAGACGGAAAACGCATTCTTTGCTCAGCCGTCGTCATCACAATGTTTGAGCTATCCAACAACTATGGAAAACACTGCCTCTTTCACAACTCCATCATCTCAATCCACTGCTTATGCGACAGTATCGCAGCAGCCGCCAGGATTTCCTCAACATAGTACCATTTATCCGAACTCATTTCCTCCTACAGCAACTGTATTTCCCCACACTGAATCCCTTCCTTCCACATCAAACCCTTACGCTCCCTCTTCATCTGCTACAGGCATGGGTTCAAGGTCTACAGGACCAGCGTTCGTAGGACAGCAAGAAGTTCTGAATCCTGGATTCACCATGAATGGGTTGGTTTAAATAATTATATACATATACATATATATACACATACATATTTATGTATATGATCTTATAAACCGATCTTCTTGAGCTGATGCGAGGCCGGTATAGGTCTTC
>MQTX01000058.1:736733-774405 GCA_009735665.1 Angiostrongylus cantonensis
GACTCCCTATTATGCATATTTGCGGTTCAGCGGATGCGTTTGGCACAGCCAGCTAGACGATTTTTTTTAATTCTTTGGAGCTGCTACAGTTCGCTGGACGACAGTTGCTGCCCATTCCTATTCACCGCATCCAAATCGGGTATCGTTATCACTCATATCGAGGAATTCGTGTACCGTAAGTTGCTCCTCTTCTAGGCGACTTTTTATCATTTTGTAATTTAAATATTGGTAGTTATAGTAAGCTTTGAAGTTTCTGAGTGGAAACTCTAAACAGATATTTATGGTCTGAATTTGAAATTCGTAGTTCCTCTCGCGTCTGAAGTCTTAATGGCCTCTTTCGTGCGTATGTGATGAGACCAATCTGTTCAATGGTTTTACCATTCCGGTGACTTCTGCTCTTAGCATTCTGTCTGTTAAATTCGTAGCCCTTTTTGAGTTGCCTGTTTTCTTTTTTTTCGTACTGTCACATTGTGGATAGCCGGAGATGAGATTTCTTTTTTCATGAAAGATAAATGTTTTATTCAAGGCATTCTCAATATCACTTTACATGTATAGCAGTAATAGGATTAATTAGGAATTTTGAAATTGCTAGGGATTATGAGAAGTTAGTGAAGGTGAGTAGCCTTTGTCCAAGTATCGTGGTTTCTTCTACATAACTACGGACCTTGACGTGACGATCGGGAATGACCATACAAAACTTCACGTCAACAGTTAATAATGTCAAAAACCCGTCAAAAACATTGATTGACTTATGGGAGGGTTCCCATCATATAGAAGTGAAAAAGGCGTAGAATTTTTTTCCAAATTTAGTGGATATTTTGCCATAGAGGTCCATATATATGTATAAGAAACGAGGAGAAACTTCATGTGAAACATGGTGACAAGACATTAAATTATGTGAAAGGGTGGCAAAACTCCGTAACGTTTGCCGAGCTTGGTGTTGTACCACGGTATGGACTCCAATAATTTCTTTATCACAGACCTATTATACCGTCAAAAGCAGTGTGGCGATATTGAGCCGCCAAGCACCATGGGTGAGAACAAACAGCAAAAATGAAAAGACAACAATATAAGACTCTACTGGAAAGTCTGATAACTCTCTTAATATTACGATAACGATATTCAGTAAAAACAAATGAAAGAAATGATGAATTGAAGGACTATGACTAGCAGATCCTGATATAGTACAGTACACTCAGGCATTGGTTCGGTTGCAACTATGACCCTGACCTGCTTGTATTCGTGGTTCAAAGTTCCAACTGGATTACCGTTTTTGATATTCTGCTAGTGGCTTTATGAGACCGTCGTTATAAGCACGTAAGATGGACTCACAAACAAATGTGTATTGACCCTGGAATAAAGACATTTAGTATAAACGAGTGCTTCCTGATTTGTGTTCTTGACCATCTCTGGAACGAAGAGTCATCGCCAGCTTTTTTATGCCTGCTCAGAGGTACCTATACGGCTCAGTTTCGTGCATTGTTTGTGACTCAACAGTTCTTTTACTATTCTGACTATTCTATTCTTACTATTTTTACCATTTTTGGGATTCTTGGTCTTTTTGCGATTCTAAGATAGTTGGTCTAGATAGTTTTCGAGTCTCCTTTGCACTCATTACATACAATTGAGAGCATAGTTTTACTAGCAGACGAAGGAGAACCTCATTCAAGACCGTCGGTTTTCCAAAGAAGTTGAGTCATAAATTCGTCGTTGCTGAAAGGTCGTCAACCATATGCGACTCTGAACGGCTGTTCTTTCTCGGTGGAAGACTGGTGAGAAAAGCAGCTGTGAAGGAGATTCTGGTGAAACGTCAGCTACGCTTGTGTTGTATGTGTGTTATGTGTATGGAAGTAAATGTATGCTTTTTAACGTCGCGATTGCTGAGAAAGAAAACGGCAAATTTATAATCTAATGCCGAGGTTAATAGAAAGCCGATCCTGGGAAGCTGAGCTACCTCCATATTTGGCTGATCAAAGGATTTTAAAGACATACGCGAAGCACTCCTTAAGAAAATTATTGCTGACGTCTAATTTTGTGAGGCGAGCAAATGGGCCGTTGTCTAACTTCGTTTCGATGTGAACTTGACGGTTTGTCGGAAGTAGACGGTGGTTTTTTGATGATTAAAAAGCTGGAGAGGTTGAGGACATCACAAGGTTGAAGAAGAGACTTTGCTTTATCGCTGAATATGTATAAGTGGTATATATCACACTATTTACTATATAGCCCGGTCATTTAAGCATCACTATCAGCAGTTGGAAGTGTCTTCCAGCTGATGTTTATTCTATTTCTGTATTTCTTTTTTAAAACACAACGACCGAACTGAACAGACGACGACTATTTCAGAAGTTCAGACCTTTGGAGATTAGTAGAGGAGACTTCACTTCATCGGCTTAAGCGCGTATTTTGAAGTGTTCTGTTAAATTTAAATACGTTTAAATTTGACACTTTGGAGAAAGCTGACAACTAAAGTTTCTGAAACTTCCAACGAAACAAGGATAGGCATAAACATAAAGATAAGTCCGCAAATACCATGTCCTGCTGAACAAAATTTCTCCTGCGATTTGCTTTCGTGTTCGAAATACGAGCCCTGGCGGAAAAAAATTGGAAGAATTTTATCTCATGGGCTCCGGAACAATAGAACGTATGCCTCCTACACTCTAATAGATTTTTTTCACAATTAATAGAAGAATACTATGTGCTGTTATGTGTTGATCCAAAGTTGGAAGCGGCCATAATTTTCGCGTCGCACGACTCCTATAGAGGTCATGTCGTCGTGAATGTGTTAATTCCCTGCCATAGCCTATGATAACCGCCCACCGTTGTAATTGAAATGAAGTAATAGTCAATCACCAGTTAAATTACAAGTCATACTCGTCCCATAAAGGTCTTCCGTATTTCTAAGTGCGGAGCAGTTTTTCCGGACCAATGCCTTTCAAAACACATGTGTCGGATAAGCTATCACATTATTACGTAGAGTGGAACAAAAAGCTTTACGTGGTAAAATAAACAGCCAAAAAGAAAATGGACCACACTTGAGTCACGTTGTCCAGTTTGCCCGGTAAAGCGTGCACCACATATGAGTAGTGTCGGCGCCAATGGTTTGCTTAGTCACATGCATCACATGTAGTCCATTAGTCATTAATTACTCAAGTGGGCACCCATTATATCCATTTTTTTCTACCGCCAACTAGACCTTCAGTGGTTTTCACAAGCAAGAGAGGCAAGATGAGTGTGTGAAGTCTTTTATTTCTGTTGTTTTTGGAAAGAGGGAACACACGTTGGCCTCTCTCGCAGGGGGTTGGCGCCATATTCATGGGTCCTTGGGAACATACGTAAAGCTTATTTACTACGGATGACACCAAATTGCTTGCATGTAGCACTTATTGCTACAATCCATCTAGAGTGAAAGCAAATGTGATATATGGATGATTTTTTCCCGTGTTTGGCTCCGCTGTTCGTTAGGTAGGCGCAGGCCGTACAGCCCTTCCATTAGTTGACACGAAATCACTGCTGGACGTTTAGTAATAGAGTA
Source organism: Angiostrongylus cantonensis (assembly GCA_009735665.1). Taxonomy (NCBI): domain Eukaryota; kingdom Metazoa; phylum Nematoda; class Chromadorea; order Rhabditida; family Metastrongylidae; genus Angiostrongylus; species Angiostrongylus cantonensis. The sequence continues at coordinate 740,266 of MQTX01000058.1, forward strand.
AAAACAACAAACTACTGGACCAACTTTTGTAGTCGGAAACTCCTATTGAACTGAAGTGTAATATTAGTGTAATATTTTGTAACCCCATATTAATAAGAATTCATGAAATGCAACAATATCGTGGAAAACGTACCACTGTCTGGATGGCCATGGCACGTTGATCACGCATAACCCTGACGATATCTAATGGATAGACTGGTTCATTAGCTTCCACTAGGCATGCAGCGGTCTCCATCAGTATGAGTACTCCTGTACGACCGATTCCAGCAGAACAGTGTACCACGATTGGATCCACACTTCCAGCACGTGCACGTCGTACCTGTGAGAAGCATTTTGAATCAAGAATCGATCTATACGTTTCTCTCAACGTAGTTTCTTCACTTGCTAACAAGGCTCCCTTAGCTGTAGCACACAAAACGACCGATGTCTTATAAGCCGTTTGTAAGCGTGAATTTCATGTTCTTTACTCACAGAGGGCTTATCATATGCCTCCTTTTTAAAAATAAAAACAGTCTACCAGATGCTAAAGAAAAGTAAGCCTCCTGTGATCTCAAAAACTTTGTTGTTCTATCAAATGGCATCTGCACTTTTGCGGCGTCCGTATAACCTAGTGCAGTGGAATCCAATTTTTCGTTCACTTAAAGGTGTCTTCTTGATGGCAAACGTAGGCTTAAAACTGTAACTGGAGAGTCCAACAGAGTCCGAGTAATCCGATACTAATGTTCCATTAATGTCTAATGCATCAATAGCTCTGCTTAGATTTTTCGTCCAAATGATATGTAATTTCTGTTACTTCTCCCCCCTTTTTAACCTCAGCGAAATGAAGGAAACGCCAAAAAAGGGAAGAAAAGCGGTTTGATATGGAAGGACAGCCGGAATGTTTCAGTACAGAAAATATTTTTGAACCGCTTTCTAGAAATTCTGATGGGAGCGTATATAGGTACATTTGAGCTCAAGAACTTCATTTACAAGGTCTCATTGCCTCTTTAATTCATTATTCAGGTTCAACCTTACTACTATAGCTTTAGTCAGTATTAAATTTTCAGGAACAAATTTTTGATAACGCATGATCTTACCGATGAAGGATATACTGTAATTACTTAAATATAAAAAATGTAAGCGAAAATGTGAGACTATTTCACAGCGAATTACAATGGTTTTGTTGCTGAAATCCCTTAGAAAGCCGATCAAATTCGAGTGACCTGATTCCACTACCTCATCGACGAAGGCGATGAAGTGCTGTGGATCGTCGGGCACTCCGTGGTCCGGCCAGGCCGTGTACTGCATCTGTGTCACTCGACGCTCTTCCTTCGACTAAAATCAACGACGTACAGAAAAAAAAACTCAAAACGGGCCGATCACTGAAAAGTTGAGGATTCAACCTTATCTCAGGATAACATTATCCGCCATACAGCAATATATTCCAGGCACGAAAACAATACGAGCATATAAAGGGTTGAAAAGTTGACATTCATAATGGTAAGGTGAATTATTATATAATGGCAAAGACCTTTATATTTCACTGGTCCTTCAACTTTAACTAATAAAGTTCACTGCAAGATGCGATATTCTTGTATAAAGTTGAATGGTTAGACTGTTTTCGGGCGGCAACGCATTGGATCCAATGCACATTGTCTCACTATTTAATGGTTATAGTGGTCGCAGACACATTCATGATAGTTATGTCTAAAATCGATTAGCTAACTGCCGAAATAATACTTTGAAGGATATCGAACCCATGAGAAAAATCGTATCAGGTAGGAACTAATTCTTAGAGAAAGGAAGAAAACTATACAAACATCACCAGTTCCCTTGTTTTTTTGTGTACAACGTCAAAAGTGCAAACCGCCAAGCAGACACCTTTTTTGGTTTCAAAGAGAAAGAAGACAATATAAAATTAACATAACCATAATGCAATTCAATTAGTTCTAATAAGCTCTATGGAAAAGAGTCTAAGAGTTGTGGAAAAAAAGTGGTGACGAAAACACGAATTTCAACTGATTGTTTAAATTAGAAAGGGAATTGAAGATGGATGGGTGAAAATGGTACAAAAACCTGGATTTTTAAGATTTAAGCGTAGGTTTAGTTATCGCTAGCAGTCTACCAACCGTTCTTTCCTTGACAGAAAATTCCCTGTAGGAGCAATTCGGCGTTTCATGATCCCGAATGCACGTCACCAGCAAACGACCGTATTCCTGACTTTCGTGCAACCTTAAAATGTTTGTTGATTAACTCCCACGTCCGACTTTCTACTAACCTCGGCATTAATTAGTTGATTAGTTCATTGTTATTTTATTAAACCAAGTCACAACTTACTACGAACTTTAATTGAAATGTTATCGGAAGTGTTGCATAGATTTTCACGAACAGTTCACAAGAAGTCTCACGGAAAAACTACGGTAATGTGAGGAATGGCCTTCCATAACTAAGACTCTTCAAACACGGGAATTTTTGGAAGCCTTCTATCACTCAACATTTACACAAATTCTGTATGGGATTCAACATTCGATAACCCTGCGCCAAACAACGTTAATTTTTTTGTGGGCGTTTGTAAGGTAATAGCGAACTTGTTCAAAACAAAATATTAATGTCTTTCGCATGCCCTTACATTTTATAAACGAAACAAGAACATAGTGACATGTCCATTTCATCGGGATTGAAAAATTTAAAGACATTATCCACTTTGTAATCACTTTTTGTTTGTTGCCTCTACTTTTATCACGGCGGCGCATGATATGAAATATAACCACAATGGTGCCGAGATATTTGCAAAACTCCAGACCTCAGGTGTTCGCGGTGGGGATCAAGCCCGCTACTACCCTTTCCGTGAGCTAACGTGTTCACCACCACACAGACACTTGCGGCTCGGAGTTTTGCAAATCATTGTGGTTACATTATCTACTTGATTTTTAGGTTTTTACAGAAAAGACACCAAAGATTTGTGTGCTCAAGAAAAAAATAGCTGCTTTGAGTGGATGAACAGAAATTTTTTTACTGCACGAATCCCTTTTTTTCTTCGCCTTAAACAACTGACTTCGGCCAGTACTGATGGCATTTCACTCGGCCCCTCTCTGTGATGGTGGTGAGCATGACGATGTGAGTGCACAACTGTTCCCAGACCATCAACCAGTGGTCGGCCGATGTGTGAGCCAAGGGTCCTTGACAGGCAATATAGCGATTCACTATACCCGACGACGGAATCTCCATCTGAAGTTTTATTACCATAGAAGCTGCAACAAGTAAAGATTCCACGAAAAAGGACATAGAATTAGCAGATATCTGACTTCTTTATTACAAAAATTATGTGGAACCGAGGCGGTTCAGCTTTCGTAGAGTGAGCTTAATTCCGTGACTTGCAACTCAAATCATCCCAAATATCGAGTGGTGGATTAGGGTAAAGAATATTGGAAACCACAAAGAAATCTATCCGAACGATTAGTTTTGCAGCCTCAATGTTCTCCATAAACAAGACTTATGAGGGTTGTTCATAGAACACCACAACAAATTGTGGCGGGAAAAAACTCATAATGCTTTAAGAAGCCTTCTCCAGAAACAATTGAAGCACTATCTATCACTTGATTGAAAGAAAAACAGCTACTACTTACATTAACATAATTGGCGTTAATATAATCACCAGTCGGCGACGAATTTAGGTGTACCCTCGTTAAGTCGTAAGGGCATACATCCCGATATCTGCATAACAAGAAATGAGAACAGGATGAGGTTGAGGATATGAGATGTTTACTGTTGGAAAAAAGAAACTGAAGGACTTTTCGATCAATTCATAGCCGGAAACTGTACCTGTTCTTGTTGAGATTAAATGGTAATCGACAGTCATTCATTGTTAGACCCGGTTTCTTTCGATAAAGCTGCTGAAATTTCATGGAAGTTGATGTTGATGGACGATTCCAACATTCCTCAAACTCCTTGCTCACATTTTTCTTATAATTTTAATGTACAATTCAATACAATGCGTCAGTAGTGTAATGGTCATATGTACCCCACAACACCGCGTGGTCATTCTTTCGATTTCGGGCCCCGACCTCACCGAGCCTTCCATCCCAGCGGGTCATCAAATTAGCACCAGACTTGTCCGGGAGAATAAAAGAAAGCACTGACTCTGCACATAAGTGAGTCCGCGCAAGTCATTGTATGCGTCAACTATGCGCTCAGTCACCTCTACGATGTTACGAATGGAGTCGAATGCAAGGCGGATCATTTAGTGCTTTATCTACGCTGAACGCTCTATCATCTCCCTTTTGTCCTTGGACTCAACGAGGGAACTATAGCATTCCTCTCGAATCAATAGATATTTGGTAGCGATTTATCGAAGAACTTGCCTCGAACTGCGATGCGCCTCGGCCGCTGGCGAGCGCATCGCTCAGCAGACGAAGCGAGTGGGCGAGTTTGTCGCTCCTCGGCACGCTCTCGGCTACACGCATCTGTTCGGGAAGCACCGCCCCTTCCGGCTCGTCCACCTCTTCGCCAAGGCGATACACTAAACACATGCATCTCGCACATTTCGTTATGAGCCAGATACCGAATGAAGAAAAACACCAACATGAAGCGCTAGAAGCGCTCCATCGAGACGAAAACATTAAGACATGTGCGCTGAAATATGAAAGACCCACACTAATTCTTCGTATTCTTGTTAAGCAAACGCGAGGTGTTATTTTATTCTTTATTTACGCGCAAGCTGACGTTTCGCCCTCTCATTGTCCTTACTTCACAGAACATATGAAGGCTACCAGCGGCCTCAATATCTCCACATTTATGAGCACACTAACAACAGTCGAATAAATTGTAACGATTTTGTTCATCGATCCTTTTTATATTACTACTTTGATACTTGCATGGCCCGTCCTCACTGGTTGTGCGGGCCCCAGCAATCTCCAATTTTCGTAGATTTGCTGGTTAAGCCATTGTGGTTCCCTGGAATTCCGAAGTCAGTCTGACCAAAGTCTGCCCCAGGTCTTCACCACCACATGCAGTCGCTCCCCTTGTGGAAAAGAGGGAAATTTGTCACCATGCAACTTTGATGCTAGGACGGTGGTGGATCCTTTTTATACACTTTTAAATACCCAAAATCGTTCCTAATTTCATGTAAACTGTATGGGTCCTAATTTACAAGGAACGACAAAAAAAAGGACTTCCGTGAAAAAGTTGAAATCCGACAACACTTTGCTATTTGTGGAATAACAAGGTCGCGTTAGCTGACAGAGAGCGCAATAACTTATTGATCAATGCAAAGGCTTAAATCCATAATCGGTGTTGGAACCGCTGAAAGATGACGGTTAAGAAAGATAATAAATTATAATTGTAGAGTAGAATCGGAAGTTTCCCTGTTGTAGATGATGCTCATGTGCCGCTCGTTCGAACATTCATGGCACGTAAGCAGAAAGAGCATAAAGACATACACGTACACATTCACATAACATTCTCTCTTCCTTATTTCGAAAACAAGCAACGAACCGTTTGGTTTGATGGTGAGCACGAGTTCGCCGCCGTTCGGAGCCGTCCGAACACTTCGGATGAAGTCGACCACCTTGTCGTGCGACATCGATGCCACGTCCCGACCATTTATGAGCAGAACCTGAAACGAACAAAAAACGCCACAATCGTTTCTCCATTACATTCTCTCGGACCTCGGCTCAGGACACTACAATTCATGAAAATCTCTGCATAACTCTAGATAACGAAAATGATATCATAGTGAACTCAATAGGGAAACCAGAATTAGTTCAAAGAGAAAAAAATGAGAGCATGACGAGATATTCAGTCAACTTGTTAAATTCATTTAGATAAAATTCAGAGCAAGAAATTAGTTCACTTCAATTAAAAAGGAACGAAATAAAACACTTGGCTTCAAAGTTAACTACTTCGTTGAAAATCGATATGAACAGATATTTAAAATTTGTTTAGTACTTCACTGCATTTAAGAAATGACAAAATTTGAGTCCGACAGAGGTTAATTAAAAGCGGAATGAAAAAAAAAGAAAAACAACAGTTGAAATCGACAGAGGAGTGCCAAAATTCTTCCAATTCTATCTACAGATTGCGAACAATTCGTGCCATGGAAAACCGTTTAAGCCGGCGATTGTTAACCTGGTTGGAAAAAAAAATGACTTTGTTTGAAATCGAACGAAAACACGGAGTATTCAGCTGAATGAGAGAATAAATTAAACAGTGTTTTAGCGGTATAGTTTGACCGGACAATGAAGGATATTGGCAAAATTTAGAATTAGCGACCACTGCCAGTCATTGGTTCGAATCCGCATCAGGCCATGTAAGCCTCCCATCCCTCCTGGGTCAGCAGAATGTACGAGACTCGTTTGCAAAGCTCTCAAGGATCAACAGGAGCTTGCAACAACCTGTGGTGAAGATTGGAACGGCTTTCCACAGTTATCCCGGGATTCCAGGGAGAATCTGCTCGACCATCATTCCACGGTGTTCATAAGAAGATCAAAAATTCACACGCAGTAGATGAAGTTATCCGCAAATGCAGAGACTTCTGTGCATTATAGATTCCAAGAAAAAGAATTAAATGCGAGAAAAGCTGGTACGCGCCTAGTGAAATATAGGCTCTTTTCTGTTAAACTATAGATGAGGTTTAGAAGAAATGTGTTGCCAAGTTCTGTTAATCAATAGCATGGAGATTTCGTTTACGCTGCTGGTTTTCACGAGTTGCTCACCGACATTCAACAACAGCTGCACGACAGCATTCACTGACATAAAGCCCCGTCTAGGTTCTAACCACCAATCATATTCTGCTCCTTCTGCTTTTTCCAGTGGATTCGGTTTTACGACGAAGCGAAGAATTCTCCAGACAGCAACGGTATAGAGTCGACATGAGCCCGTTTAGAATGTGAGGCAGGAAATAATAGTGATTATGTTGGAATGAAACTGTTTCCGAGTAAAGTTATAGGAAAACTTTTTGAAAAAAGTTGCGCTCATAATTGCAAATGTTCCTTCAAAATCTATTTTTAGCGCATGGTTCCTCTTCTACGAAATGATCATAATTTTTAGAATCAATTTAAATCATAACAGTTCACATTTCATCACTATGGACTAATATCTATATGGAATGCGCTAGCTTTATTCCAAAATCCTTTGTAAGTTCTTTAAGAGAGCTCTATTATAGTTGCATAATAACGAATTCTTCCACAACGATACTGAGATATTCGCAAACGTTGTACTCCGAGCCAGATCGAACCACGATTTCCCTTTTTGGGTATTCGAGGACTACACACTGCTCCACGGATGCCTTTGCTCTGCATTTCTGTCAGCTAGTATTCTATCTACCAGTGCCATCAGCAATAGTTTTGTGAAGAATATCCCCGCATCGTTGTGGTTGATTTCGCATAATAGCCTACCGTGGAAATTGTAGTAGGGAGTAAATAAAAAATTAAACATAATGATTTCTTCATTAGACATGATATTTTATGTTAAAAAAGCTAACCTGATCTCCCTCGTTGAGCCGCGGATGTGCCTTATCGGCAGAGCTACCTGGCGCAACTCGCGAAACGATGACTGGGTAGTTCTGATCAGCCCCGCCCTAGAAACCATAAAGCGTTTAGGCTATAAATTTTCAATCTACACAAATAGAACTATATAATCCCAACATTTTTTCAGCAGCAGACTGATAATACGGTCTCACTTCACGTAGAATTTTTTTCTTACAGTTAAGCTTTTTATATCACCTTGCTAACATATTTAGCTCTAGGGATCATTTGCTTCAACGAATTTATTGTTGTTGAAATTTCCTCAGCTCACTCTCGCGACGACGCCTAGCTCGTTTTGTTAGGGACTGAAAAATGGCAAATTCTCAGCCTTTATGGAATTTTTTTGGTTGCTGGTTTTTTGGAAATGATAATTCGTGGATAATTGGAGGACTTAGTGAATTGTTAACATGGAAATATTGTGGAGAACATTTTTCTCTATCGTTCTATGAGAATGAATGATATTTAGTACATGTTACTATGGTCCATCGTACAAATATATTACTGTCAATAATTCAAAAGACCAACTTTCTGTAAGCCTCGGCATAGATAGTTGATGACCTTATAAACTGATCTTTTTGAGGTAATGCGAGGTTGGTGAAGGTTTTTGTTGTTGTTGTTGTTGTTGGTGGTGGTGGTGGTGGCGTTGGTCGATCGCTCACGTTTCGGCGATTTCGCCTTCTCAGAGCCGTGCTATTACTGTCACCTAAGCGACAGCCATCGACCAACAACACCAACAACGATGACGAAAACCTTCACCAACCTCGTATCAGCTCAACAAGACCGGTTCAAGAGATCATGTAAATAAATATACATTACTGTCAGTATTTGGAATCGTTTTTCAACTTGTGAGTCATTACTTCTGTATTTTTTATATCCGCACTTCTATACGGTAACTACCGTTCACCACAACAGTTAGAATTTACACATTTTTGTATATGTAAGGGATAGATATATGTACAGCATATGTATAGTATTGAGGTGCTTAAGTTTTTTGTAGATTTGTAAGTGCAAAGTGCAGCTTTTCCCTACCGACACCCAAGACAACATCTGTATTCTATGAGCTTTCAATTGATAATAAAAAAATAGCTAACAGATCACCGGAAAGAAAATGAGACCCATAGGTGTTAGTCCATTCACTCTCGCAAAACCACTATGACACCTATAGGTATCATTCGTCACAAGAGTGTTAATCTAATTCAAAATATTACACATTCATCCAAAACTGTTAGAATCGCTTTACAAAGTATAACACGCACAGAAAATTAAGCCACAATGTGAATTATAATACCGCTAAGATGGCGACAAGAATTCGCTTTAGTCGTTCTACGCGGTGAAATCGGTCCTGACAGAAACTCAAACTGCCGTACCTTAACGTTGAATCCGAATCGTCCCACATTGTCTGGTCGCATTCGTACAGTTACCAGTGAGTCTTCAGTAACCGGTGAATTCGACTAAAATACAAAGTAAACTACTTCGTACATCGTTCGCGTACATCAAAATCGTTGAATATGCTATTGTTACTAGTAAAGTGAATATTATTAACAACAAAGATGATAATATTGTAATATGCAATAACTACTTTTGTTTTATTTCATACTACCCGTCTACACGTCTACTGTGCGGATTCTAGAACTTTTCACATTTGATTCATTTCCTCGCGTCCATCGTCCATGTAGGTCATCCAACTTTTTACGTCTGGCTTCGGTTGCTACTTGAGAGTTTTCATTTCATCTTGAATGTCGTAGAATGCTAGTCGAGTCTATTCTCTCTAGAGTCGTAGGATAGTACAGCTAGAGCTTTCCCACTTGGATTGCAGAGAGTGAGGCTCTGCTAGTCCGGCATCAATTTCCCGACCACGGACGGATTATAGATTTGCTGGGCATGGGCGGGACCGAACCAGCACTGTTCTCGTAATGATCGGCATCACTACCATTGTGCTATCCGTCCCTATCATGCAATAACATCATGCAAACTATTAACTTTTGATGATAACTCATCGGAACATTTACGCATTTCAAAATAAAAAACGAAGACAAACGAAGGCGAAACATAAAGGCAAATTTGAAGAGAGTAACTGAGTTTGTAAATTTTTAAATTAGTGTATCTTAAAGGGCCTCTAATTTCACTTTGTTCCTTTATTAAACTAACATCCGCAAAATACCATAAACAAAAATTCCGATTTGCCATCCCCAAACTCTTGAGAAGTAAACGCTCTCTTACTACGGCGTCTACAGAATTGCAGCAAACTTTGTTAGTTGGGAATCGAATTCTGAATTTCCTGTGGGCCCAGCTGGCGAGACTTTGTTTAGCCTATATCTATACGAAGTCAGTCAGCTAACTGACAAATTAAGCACGAGTATGTCAATGCACCTCAGCACCTCATCAGCACAGCCTACCACTTCCCTCACTCAACATTTCGCTAGAGCTTGGATTCGGTGACCATTTCAGTTGGATTCAAAATTCTTCACAACTATGACCAAAAAGAATCTCATAAAAGTGCGAGATTTCATAATCACGTGTTTCCACGACGTGCATTGAATGGTCAACACTTAAGTCGGAATCGACAATGGCCTTTCATGCCAAAAATCTCAGTGAAGGATAAAAAAGCTTATAAGCCACGATTAAGAAGCGAATCGCATCGGCATACTGTAATAATAGGCAGTAAAACATAAATTCTAGCTTGTGAATGGTGACTGTATTTTCAGAGTTCTTTGATTTTCGATGGATTTTGCAGAAAAGGTAATTTTCTTTGACGTGAACGCCAATCATGACGCTGAAAGCCTGTGATGAAAAACTAAGAGAAATAGAGAGCGTCTTGGTTTAAAAAAATCCAGAAACCACTTTTCCAAATCAACTAAATAAAAGAGAGAAGCTAAAGGATTAGTATTGGCTTCGTCTAACAGCACAGAATTCTTTAGAATTCTAAATAAGATTAATCTCAGCTATGAAAATGTACAAGCAAGTGATAAAATACTGCTTCAAAAGTGCACATCACGATGATCATCACAAACAGTGCTAAATATTTGTAGGAGTTCTGTTGGTGGACTAAGATTCCTCTGTGGATCGAATCTCACACAAAGCGCTCATCCATCAACTATATTCATCAAAAAGGCTTTCTTATTGATCAGGGAAGTGAGAAGAAAACAAACACGTCTGAACATGCGTCTGAACGTCTGAACATCAATCGTTGTATTCTTTGTTTGATGAGCTTACACGAGGTTGATAATAACATTTATTATCGGCTAACGTTTCGACGTCTTCGTCTTCATCAGAGCCGATGATCCGAGTCGATGGTCCACGCTTGTCTTTCGCCTCGATGTGGCGGCTTCGCCTTCGTGTCGAGTCAGGTCTTCTTCAGCGGTCCGTCTCCTCGAATGAGGCACACTCCTTCAGTGGTGCCCTTTTATACACGATGCTGATGGTGAATATAATGATAATGTCCGTTGATAACTACTTGTTTTTCTTCCGGACATGTATCATTGCGCACATCGTGCAGAAGTCGGTGTTGTTATCAGCTAGCACAGTAATCGAAGTATCAATCGTTGTTTTGATTTCAATCGCAACAGTTGAATTCTTACTTCTAGAGTCCGATGAAAACACCTGAAGTCCCATTATCGGAAGCGAAAGTTGTTCTATTTCTGTAATAATTATTGGAGCTCAATTACTCATATATACTTGCATAATTTGCCTTTACGCACTACCATCCAGTGACCCTATTCGTAAAAACAATCGCAAGCCTATTAGTCGCCAGTCAAATGAAGAAATTAAAGGCAGACCGACTGTGATATGTGAATTCTCCAAAGAAAGATTACTTTTTCTTTGCTAAGCTCGAATGACGTACGAATTTCGTAAGCAAGTGAAGATGGAAGTGAGCAGACTATACGGACAAAAGCACGTGCCAGTTGACTAGGAGAGTGAATAGGAGGTAGGGTTGAGAGTAGCTCCAACATTGAAACCACACGCATAGTTCAGAAAGGTTCGTCAGGCCAACTATGTGTCCGTTCCTACGCCAGAGCTCGATAATATAATTGTAGATATATTTAACGCCAAAACGAGAAAAAGAAATGAAAACCGCGATATTCTCGGTGTTTCTGAGGCAGGGAGATACAAAAGCACAGCTATGGCATGGAACAAAGACGAATGATGCTAGACTGAGTTAATCGAAGAGCAATGGGACACAAGCGATGCGAGTGATTGATAGACGAATATATCTTTTATTTTTGTGACTAGAAAAAAAATGACGAAGAAAGAAAAAAGCCAAGATCATTAAAAAGACATCAGAAATAAGATTAGAGTGAAATGAAAACAAAAGACGAAGAAGATAGGAAACGAGCACTTTATATTCACGGAAGGCCAAGTTTTGCTGACATCACATTGATCCGTTCAGATGATCCTAAGGCTAGGAATCACTCTGAGGATCCCGAAGTGAATGCTGCACAGTTCGACTGAGTAGGGTTTTGTTTTCTCAAGTTACAACTTCGCAATAAATAAAATCCAGTAAAACTATAACCATTCTATAAGATTTCGCCTGAATTATGAGGGACCCATTTTTTCAAACCAATTATCCAAGTAAAAATAGGAATAGCATAACATGTACGAAAAACTATTATATTAAGAAACAAAATTTTGAAAGAAGACTTCTTCACGGAAGTGAAAGGTAGAGGACAGTGCTATAAATATCCGAAACGGAATAAAAGGTTTTGGTAACTGTGAGACGCGGGGAAATAAGTGCAAGTGACGATCCGAGATGGAAGCATATGTGGAGGAAGCTATGTTTGTCAGAAAAAAGTTCTAGACGAAAATTTGCCTTAATCTCAACTACTCGAAAAAAATAGCATGAAAAAGAAGCAAAAAAATCTACTCAAGAAAAACCTTGTTACTGTGTGGTGACCGCCGTGCCATCGGTGGACTAGCTCCTATACCGGAAGTATGAGAAGAATAACTAAACAGTTAAAATTTATGAATAGTAGAGATTCAGGAGGTACAGGAATAGCTCATTCACCTGGCTACTGAGGATCGTGGACTCAGCCCACATCCTTGACCGAGCCGTGGCGACGCTCTGGCGGCGTTCAGCGGCGGTTTTGACGTAAGTGCTATAAAAGAACAACTCCTTGGTGGCGGTTTTCGTCCGCTTACGAGAGCGCACGCGACAGAGCACGCGACTGTCCTCCTCTCATTCCTCTTTTTTAACAGACCACGATCGAATTGAATACCGTAAGAAATTTTCGTACGGATGAAGAGTCTCATTAAAACCACAATGTTACGTAGTTCGATCACGACATGCGATTTTACCGCTCCAATATCATAATTCTGATATAGTAGCGAAATCAACAGCAGTGAAGAACGTCACACCTTCCTGCTTAGTTATATTTTTACGATTACTTTGAACGTGAAAATTGAAAAACTCAATAAAACAAAATATTTTTAGTACACTGCTAACTGAACAAAAAATTTCTTGCCTACTCCATTACATCATAGATTCGCAATAAAATTACAAGATAATGAGAATGGACCCACATCCGTTTGTGTACCCGTTACTGTGATTGGTCGAGTATGTGGTAAATGTGGACGAATTTTGGCATCCATTGGTTGCGAACCCATTCTGAATGGAGCGTCTGGACATCGGCGTTCCTCCTCCACCGCCTCCACCACCGCTACTGGGTGGACGATGATGCACAGCGACCGACGTTGACGTGCAGGCCTGCAACGGAGAAAATGGAATATCAACAACGACTTATGGAAACCCAGTCCATACATGAGGTTCGTTCGGTCTGTTTTACCACATTTTCGTTTCCGTAATTATTGCAATCTAGCGAATAAACCAAAGAAATAAGCGTGGGAGAGCAGTAGTTAGACTTGCGGTGAGGTAGACGCACGGTCGGAGATTCGACCCCATGCCACGTCAGCTAAAGCACTCATTACTTAGGGGTCAGATAAAGCGTGCCGGACTTGTTTAGGAAAAGCTCGTTTCCTCCGATTCATGAAGACCAGTGAGGGTTTTTGGTGAATATCTGAGAGAAAACGAGTACGACTATACAATGATTCTGTGAAAAATCAGCAATCGCCCAGTATTCAACGGTAATCATGAAAAAGATATGCTCAAGTGGTAGCTGAACGCAGACGCAAATTAGAAGGCTTTAATGGAACATGGGTGCGAGAGAACGAACAGAATGGAAGAAGTGCTCAAATACGCACAAAATCAGGAGTCACATAGACAGATGGGTAAATAAAAGAGTTAAGAAACAGGTAAGCGGAAATAGATAATAGACAAATAGTATAAATCGTCACATGTACAATTAGCAAAATTTGACCAGTAATTTCGCTCTTTTTAGAATTTTCTGGGCTCATTGTGCAATTTCCGCTGTATGCAACGGATAACTTTCTCTGAAACATTTTCCCACGTATAAAAAGTAAACAAAGAAGAAAACAACCACAATGATGATGAGATATTTGCAAAGCTACGGACCGAAGGTGTCTGCGGTGGGGAACGAACGAGCTACTATCCTTTCCGGGTGCTAACGCGTTCACCACCACACCATGTGGGCCCTTCGTTTCGCCTGTCTTTCCGTTAGTTTTCTATCGGTCAGTGCCATCAGCAATCGCCCGTCAACGGATTACCTGCGGTCAGGAGTTTTGCAAATATTTCAGCATCGTTGTTGTATTCCGCATAGCATCCTGCCGTAAAAAATTGTAGTAGGCAGCAAATAAAAAATAAACAAAAATAGAACACTTCATACAAAACTATCGCATCTCTCACTTTGTCGAATAGTTAGTTAGGGACCTAAATATGTTTAAGTCACAGAAGTCCAGGAATTATACGAGGATGTATAAAAATAAGAAAATAGCATAAATGACCGAAGAAAAACTAAACACACGAATCTTCACTGCTGCAATAAGAGCGGAGTGAATCGCTCGCAGTTCGGGCTATGAGTCACTTTGAAATGAAAAAGTGTCCGAAAAGTGTCGACGTCGCCATCGCTGATTTTGCTACTATAAGTCTCGTTGAATGCCTTGAATGGTTGCAATGCCTATTATGATGATGAAAAGTCGGGGAGGAATTTGTTCGAAACGGGCCTCAACCTGATTCTGAGAGCGAACTGTCGGCTGTTCCCAGCGGTCACGGTAAAACATGCCATGGAAGAACCATTCATGCATGAGTAGAATTTGCCAACGTAATTAAACAATACTGGACACGATTATAAAACATACATAAAACAAAGACCATAGGCCAAAAAGTACACTAACGCTTAAGAGATGATGTGCATTGGAACCATTGAAAACAGTGGAAGAGTGTAGCACATGCAATGGTTCCAATTCGTATCTTCCATGAACATCTATTCTCCACACTCAGTAGCTCACAAAAAACCAGTCTCATCATGCTCACCGCATTCGGCGAAAATTATGCATAGTCCCAATTCGCCTTCACGAAAAACTACGTACAGTCGCCTATGAGTTGAAGAACATTTTGGCAAATAAGAAAGTCATAGTGGTGACAAATGCTCAACAGAACTGTTCTCAGGGCAAATTTGACCAATGAACGTCTTCCACTCTCACCATTAACCTTAAGTGTTCAGGTTCGTCGATTACCGGGAAAGTGTTTGCGGGAATTTCAAACACCTTCAGGAAATGAAAACCAGCAAACAGCACTGTCCGAACAAGCTGAGAACTACGGCCGCAGCACATTTCAAGCCAACTCACCGTCTCACCTCGTAAGGAAAAACGGAACAATACCGAAAAGTGAATATTATAAAGGATAAATGACAAAGCTCTTAGAGTTGATGAATCTCTGTTGGACGCGCCATGCATTCGAATTCATTAAGTATCGTAAGAGGTGGTTGAACGCATATCTGGCCTTTACAATGACTCGTGGTGGCGTACCGATGTATCAAGCCAGTGCTGCTATCCTCCCTGACAAGTTTGGTGCCAATTTGCTAACCCCGGAGGGATGGAAGGTTTGCTGAGTCACAGGTGTGGAGACCGATCCTATGTGTGTGTAGCAGGGTGCCTCCGACCACTGCGTCACACTCGCCCATAGCGAATATTATAGTGTGAAAAAATATAAAACACGCAAATACTGCTATTTGCTTAGATTTTTCACATTTTAATTTTATTTTTTTAAATGTGTGACGCGTTTTCACCAATTAGAAAACAGCACTTCCTTCGTTCAGTTGTTTTTCACCCGTCATCCAGAAAGCTGGTCGGATTTGCATGTAAGTTCAATAGCTAGTTCAGAAATTCGTCATCTACATGAGTGTAGTTGAATGCTGCTGGAACGGATTTTCTATGAAATTGGTGGCTGGAAGGCAGTTTTAATCAATGAAGTGATTTGCCGTCCAGAAGAAATAGAAGGCTCGACTGGCCCTGGAAGGGATCGGACCGGCGACCATGCTCATATTATTGCCTAGCATCTCTCAAACACTGCGCTTATCTCGTTCCAGTTTTTGAATCACGCATAAAAACCTGGAATTTTCTTTGATTTTAATTAATTGAAGGCTTGTTTTTCGAAGAAAGTGGTAGATATGCCAGTTTCTTCACACGCAAATGACCTCTTTAATAGGAACAGTCCTTACATCCTGGCTTGTGCTTTCGAAAAAATTGTTTAAAAGAGATAGCTTAGTACGAATACTTCTGGAAGGGGCTATTCGATGAAAATAACAAAAAGGATGTGAATAAGTCCGGCAAAATTCTAGGTGTTGACTAAATTTTCCAGACTTTACCTGCCCTTTCCCGAACAGTCGAACAGTGGCCGCGATATCGATTTTCCGTGGTGCACGGTTGATGGACAACTGAGACATTGTACCACTTAGTGCTGCTGGCAGGACAACACAGCACTGAGAGACATGCTTAGCGATTTCCTTGCAACCGTGATGGCGACAGATTGAGATCGAATTCGTCTAGTAATGCATGGCGGTCACAGGTGAGGGCTAGACAGGCCCCAATGGCGGCGGGCAATTGTCGGTCGATCGCGCGGAAAATGTCGAGAGAAAACGGGCCGGAAATCCCGAGCAGGTCGACTGAGAGTCAACATTGGAACACAGGAGCGTGTGGGAAGAGCTCGAGACAAGACGCCAACTCATTCACGCATTTTTCACAAGCTCAGTTCTGTTTGTATCATTTCAAGAGTAATTTCTTTCACAATGTTGGTCTTGTATACATGAAAATAAATCTCGCATAGAAAAATCCGATATTGCACGCTACAGAGTTGGTCGGTAAACATCTCATTCATGAGTCTACATCCATCCTTCCCCATAGTCGCCAAGTCTTCCATTCATTCCACCATTATTCTACCGGGGTCGGGAAATTGATAGCAGCCTTGTCTGGGAAAAGTCCACTACCTGCAATCCAAGTACGAATGCACTATCCTGGCTATTCCAGGACTCCAAGAAAAATCGATTCGACGAATACGAACGAAATCCTCAAGTAGCAACCGAACCCACACATGGAAAATTCGATGACGTTCGCGAAAGATGAATGCGAGGAAATGGATCGAGTGAAAGAAGTGCTGTGATCTGCAGAGCAGACATAAAGATGGATCGCAAAAATGTGTACAAACATAGCACTCTTCCAGAACCAGCCTTTTCCTGGCTGAGGGTGTTCTTTGGTGTCAAACTATGCCATGCAGCGAAACACCTACATTGTAGTTCACTGGGGTACTGTATGCAGCAATATGCCTCCGAAAATTCTGAACCACGAAAACGGACAGGTATGTTATCAAGCGATAGCAACACCTAGTGTTTAGACGTTGTTTGAATAAATATGAACTTGAATCACTCGTTCTCAGGATTCGTATATGCCCCCTCAAATTTCCTTTACTTGATACTAGAAAACGAATGACCCGAGAATCGAAGATGTAGAGGACAATAGCGCGTTCGCTCCCCACCGCAGACACCTGCGGTCCGGAGTTTCTTAAATATCTCAGCATCACTGAAGAATCACAATGTTTTACTTTTTATTTTCTGCCTACTACAATTTTTACGGCAGAGTATGAAACCAAATACAACCACAACGTCGCTGAGATATTCGCAGAACTCCGGACTGCAGGTGCTTGCGATAGGGAATGAACGCGCTATTACATTTTCCTGAGGTTAACACGTTCACCACCACACCATACACAAGAGTGTCCGAATACGAGCTCACATTTTCGATTGTATAATTTTTTTTGCGCTGTTCAGTGTTATCGAAAACGCTATCAAGAGAGTGATAGTGGGGGTATCCAATATAACCCGAGAGAGAATCCGTCGCTCCATGTTGGCGATTGAGGAGCAGAGACGTTGCCGCAAACGCCAAAATGCCGGCAATCAGATGCAGATAAGTGATGCGTCTAAAGGACAACTGCTGGACATCAGCCGTTGGTGATTGGGTGCCAGGCGATGTCAACGAACTCCAGGATCACCACAGATGCTTAGACTGCTTAACGAAGATCGTAGAAGAAAAATAAGATGCCCAATAAACCCCCGGAAAGTACAGAACCTATTATAACACTCTTAGTTGATCAAGTAATTCTTTGTATTAGACATGCTCAGTGGAAGCCTCATAGAAAGCGGTGGGTGCGCAAAGTTGTGTTCATTGTGGTTGAAATCTTGGTTTAGCGTTTTCTTTGTTTGGTTATGGAGGCGTTTGACCGAGTAGATTGCTGTCAACTTGACCTTTCCAGGCTCTGAAGAAGGCGAAGTTCGCCGAAACTTCAGCTTATTTGTGAATAAAGAATAATAATAACACCTCGCATTTGCTCAACAAGAATATAAAGAATTACTTGATCAATGCCGAGGTTAATAGAAAGTCGGTCGTGGAAGTTACTCTTAGTTGAATGTGACGAGGACAAATGGAGAGTTTGTTCGCACCCGCGCATGCCAATGGGCGATCAACGATGAGGGGAGAGGTGACAGAAAGAGTTCATAAAGGCATATTCAAAAAAATAAATATAGAAAAAAAATAGAAAATAGGCATTTCATAAACAGCGGTAATGATAAAAACTGAATCTTCTTATAGGAAAATTTTTCACACATAAACGTGGAAACGGAAACGTGGCCTTCTGACAGTACAAACCCACGACAAATATGAAAACTGACTTTCTTTTATGGTAGTCGATGGGAAGAAGATTAATATAAGAAGCTGCTTTAAGAAAAGCTTGAAATTGCTTTGTTGACACCAGAAGGGTTTCCAGTGCACTGAGACGTGGTCGTGCTGACTTGGAGTCGAATTACAAGATTGTTCGGGAATTATATTATCTTTTGAAGCTGCGCTTTTTTTTGAAGATACGAAACTTCTAGACCTTTGTTGACATTACACAGCACCTCAACGTTCAGTTTTATTTCAATACTTTTATGTCAACTTTTTGTTGTTTTGTGAGATTTTCACTGGAATAGAAGAAGGAAAGAAGTCAAAGTTTGGTCTTTTGGTCTGGTCTTTTGACGGTCTTTTGACGTGGTCTTTTGCTCTTTGCAACATGGTCTTTTGACGAGCTCTAACTCTTAAAAGTAGAGAAGCGGAAATGTCTAGTAACATTAAGACTTCACTTAAGCAGGTAAACAGCGATAGTACAGAGCAACTCTGATCTTAGAAGCTCCGGATGGAGAAGAAAGCACTGAAGATGACTTTTATTGGGGGCAATCTTCAGCAACGACGACGACCATTTGAAGACGTTAACTCGAGCAAATTTACCCAAACAGTTCTAGAATTTTCTGGGAACCAAGAGTTTTTAAGCAACAGAATAACTTCAGAACATCTCGTGCGAATTGAACTGGTAAAAAAAAAAATCCACAAATCGGAACCGAACGAATTGAATGAAAGGCAAAGAGACTGTCATAACGAAATCTGTTTGGCGTTTATTTTGTGCAAGAAAAGCAATTCGTTTCTTGTTCGACTAGAAATGGATTCAACACAAGGACAATGTTGAACGGAATGGTTGTACAGATGTGAAGCACAGAAACTCTTGCGAAACCAAATTCGCACTAAAATTTCAAGACAAGTTCTCCATCTTCGAAAGACTTAATCATCCAGTTTCTTCAGTTGTGTCCAAATCATCAAAGTAGGAAGATACTGCCAGAAAACCAATATTATTCGGCAAACAGAGCAGCTCCTACAATCCGATATATATTGCAACGATTTTTATCTTGAGTAGTAAAGTTAGTGGAGTAGAGAGGAAAGGATGACAGAATAATCCTTTTCAACCTGATCAACAACTTAGGAATGTTCCATCCATTTAATTCCATTGAACATCATTGAAGTGATTAAGTGCAGATTCGGTCCACGCAGTGAATCGGGGGGCATACTGACGTATCAAGTCAGTGTTTATTCTTTACCATCCCACACACTTTAGTTACAAATTTGGGATAAAATAGGGACGGACGTAGCTTGGTTAGCTCGGAGTGAGGGATCGAACCAGAGACCGATCTAGTGTGTAAGGGAGGGCTGCACTGGCCACTGTTCTACATGTCGCTCTAAAACATTAAGGCAACGACTGATAGTATTACCTGAACGACCTAATACTTAGGTATCTAAAAGATCAGAGTTCGAAGTTTACGACCTTGTTCAGTGGACTATAAGTAGTACACTGTAATAAGGACCTAAATTAATGGTTTACATTTGAAATGTTGCTACCAGCGAATCACTGGATGACAGAGTGAGAAAAGATTTCCATGTCGGCTGTTCCAAACTTAAACAAAAACAAACGGCTCAAATAGAGGAACAAAACCAACGATTTGTAGCGACATAACAGCATAAAATTATCTCATTTAGACCTAGAAATTTCCTTACGATGTAAAGGTGTTTCAGTGCCGCTGTTAGAGGTGCGCTTTAATGCATAAATGAGTATAGGTTCGATCCTACGTCAGTGACTAGGCAATTCATTCCTCTTTTCGGGGTTGGTGAATTGGTACCGTCTCATCTGGGAGGATAAAGGACACTAACTCGTATATCGGTACGCTCTTCTTAGTCATCGCACAGGCTAAATATGCATTCATTCAAGTTGATGTCTAATGGACTCGAGAGAATCCACAAGGGTCTGATCAACCTCGGACACTTTATCTTTTATCCTTTACGCGTTTATAGTAACTCTAAACGGGTAAGTACAAAAACATCGCCATGTTTTTTTTCAAAATGGTGAATGATGTTACCAATTTTCTATCAGTGCAGAAAATGGCTGACAACCTTCGCGTTTGTGGTATCTGTTCCAATGGTGTTCACGAACCATGTTTAAGTCACCGGAGGCATTATAGCCGCTACTATTTCGGGTTTTTTTTCCACTTTTCCTCAGCTTAATTAACGTATGGCAAAGAAGAAAACAAAACAACAAACAGAGCCGACACTTTCTTTTGCAAGCAACTAGTATAGTGATTATGGTTAGGTTGGAATCAAGGCAGTTGTCAGGCAATAATGTCCAGAGAATCAAAAAAAGTTAGAGGAACTTCTCATGCGAAGCAGTTGGTATGGTGAAAAAAGATTCAGCGATTCCTGGTTCGATCCAGATCAATCAAGACCTCCAATTCGCCGAAATCAATTATCAGCCAGCAAACCCATCAAAGAAAAAGATCGAAAAATTTCCATGACCTTACCACCCATAAACAATTCTATGGGAGGGCACTTAATTCATTACCGAAGAATTTATAAATGGAACACGATTCAATCGTAAGACTGATTCCAGCCACAATTCCATCGTTTGCCGCATTTCTCATTAAATGCGAAAAAGGCAGAGTGAAATAATTAAAAACAAAAAAGACGCGAAAAAAGTGATATAAATCCTACTTAACAGCATTTATAGGAAGGGAACGGGGAAATGACTCAACTGTGTTTGTTTACCATATCCCAAGAAAATGGGGCTTCATGCTTAGATTGAGATCATACAGCAATGATTAAGTGTCCCCAGTATAGTCATTGGATTCTACACGCGAGATGCGAGTGGACAAATGATAAGAATCGATCTCTTCGATATTCCTGTTTTCCACCAAAATTTCCACAAACTCTTTGTGCCTAATTGCAAGTAGAGTACTGAATTCAGTATCTTTGTTGAAACTATTTCTATGTTGGCAAAGTGGAAATAATCTGCCCTAGGGGTCTAACCTGCATCGTCGGCGTCCAGTGTCGTTCTTCGGAAGTGTCGTCTTCAGACACTCCAAATGTGGTCTCTCGTGGTCGACGACGTAGAGAAGGTGCGGACGATTCGCTGAAAGACGACACATTATGGTGCATTTTAGGGGGTCGCAAGCGAAAAAAGCTATCGCGTTTTAATATCAGTATTCCGGGAGTTCTTTCGCAGTTTGAAATATTGATCGGAATAGTTGAAAGAGTAGGAGGAGTAAAAGCTGGGAACTGTGATGAATCTCACGACTGACTTTCTATGAAGCTATTTTCTAATGGCTACGAAACTGTAGCTCGGGATGGGTGTAGGGAAAATCCTAGGCCCTCAAACGACAACTCTAGCGATAAAAAATTCACGCTTATCCTATTCTTCATTTCAAATGATGTAAGCGCAGCTATAAAACGCTGTTTAAGAAGGGTAGGTCTACAGAACTCGGTAAACGTAGTTGAAATGCCACCGAGTAATCTGAGACGCCAGCTAGTTCGTAAACGCCTATATAACCGTCTCGTGCCGAGACGAATACATTGGCGAAACGGGGAGACCACTCTGTGTCCGCATAAAAGAACACCTAGTCGGCAAACGTAAACCAAATACCCCACGCATAGGAACCAGAGACATAGCAGGGAGGACTTTGAGGTACGTGTCACGATCTTCGCACGGGAATCGAGAACACAAGCGCGCAAAACTCTCGAGGCGTTCTGGAATAATTCCAGAAATCTGAAAATAAACCACATGGAAGAATGCCTCATTATCACGCGTAACATTGGGTAGCATATAAGCCTGTTACTCTGATACGAGAGGCACATTACACTTCCATGTGAATTCTGCGCAGTTGGTCTCCGCGCGACATACTCAGTGGGAGCCTCATAGAAAGCGCTGATTGTGCAAAGCTGTGTTCAATGTGATTGAAATCTTTGTTTAGCGCTTTCTCTGTTTGCCTATGGAGGTGTCTGGCCGAATAGATTGCTGTCAACTTTACCCTTCCTGGCTCTGAGGAAGGAGAAATCCGCCGAAACGTCAGCTTATTAGTGAATAAGGAATAAAAATAACAACTCGCGTTTATTCGACAAGAATACGAAGAATTGCTGGGAACTGTGTTGAACTCTTCAGCGCGTTTTCGACGAACAACAAAACGTGTTGAGAATCAATTTGGACTTATTTGGTATAGAAGAACGAATATCTCGAAAAAACGCTTTCTTCCTAAGCTTAAGACTCTTAGCCAAAAATTTTTAAGAATTTTAATTTTTAGAAATTTGAAAAACTTAAAAATACGATCTTTTTCTTATTTTTTTAAACGAAGGGAAATTGTTTTAGAAACTCTTCGAGATTGCTAAAAGTAACTAGTTCTTTTTGCCTGCTTCTCAAGTAAACTTGTAATAAAACAATTCAAACGCAAAAAGTAAACTTCAAAAAAAAACAACTGAATAGGAAACAGGAAATGCAAAATGAAAGAAAAATAGGCAAAGAAATATCTTTCCTAAAAATTTTATTCCTACTAGTTGCGTTTCTTTCTAAACGATTTGAATCAAATGTTCAAATCTCTAACTTCGGTGTTGGTGACATGAATTTGACAGGTTTTCAGAGGAACAAAATACAAAAAATAAACAAAAATGCAAACAAATAAGAAGATCTTTAAACTCTACGCTAACACAAGGCTCAGGGAGAAGATACAGAAGGCTGAAAATTCCAGATAGCTGACGTGCGAGAGAAACTGGCCTGCCGAGAACAAACACAGCTGGGACTGGATGACCATCGAATGACACGGAGGATGAGATGAGGACGACAGCAGAACGACGATAATCAGAAGGTAGGACAGCTACCAAGGCGAGAACATATAAAAAATGACTCAATGAAAAAATAACAGCTCAAAGGGTGAGAATAGAATGAACTTGGACGATGTAGTGAACCAGCTTCCCCTTTTAATATAGAGTAAAAAACAATCGTTTCGTCACTAGTAAGCAAAAGTAGTATGATCATTACCGATGCGTGGAAAGAAGAGATCCTTAATAGACAAAGTTAAGTCCACATACCACACTCGATTAGATATGAAAAATTGAAGTTGGAAAATACAAGGCTAAGCTCAAATACTCTGCTCAAAATATTGTTGAAGATCCTTGAGGCAACGTTTAAGGTACGTCTCAGTCCTTAGATTATTTTTCAGAAGAAAAACTGCTTTGCTCACCGAATCTGCTCAAATTAATAATTCTCAGTGGATATCTTATTTCCCGTATCTCGGATTCTCGTAACGATTTTGTAGAGTTAAAAATCTAGATTCGTGGATCTTGTGGACATTTACCTTGCACATCATTCGCAATCTTACTCACTTGAATACTTACTTGGATGGTCCATCTTCAATGATTGTGCGGGCTCCCGCATAATTTCCGTCTTTTTTTCATGAATTTTGCTGGTCTAACCATTGTGATTCCCTGGAGCCCCGAGGTCAGCTTGGCCAGTCTGCTCCAGGTCGTCACTACCACAGACAGTTGACACCCTTAAGGATTTGTGGATGAGAGGAAGATTTGGCACCATGTGAGTAGTTCGACACCAAGACGGTGGCGATTCTGGTATTGGTCCACTTCCTAGCGAGGCCTCGTGGTGGAAACGCCGGGCTCCTCCCAGCTTGGGAGACCTCACCGGGGAGAGGAGTCCTCCCTTTGTACATCGCAACCCGACGCTTAGGAATACCTCTCTACCACGATGACGCGGTAAACCGTTCGCAATAACTTCTTCAAAAAGCCATCTGCGTTGTCATTCCCCTCACTGATTAAAAAGGGTTCTTTTGTGAAAACACTCGATTGGGATCAAAAACTATCCGAAGGAAGACGAAACTATATTGGAGAACGTCTAACTGCTATACGTTACACACTATTCCTCTTTGACGTTGACGACAGAAGAAAAACCAGTCATGAGTAAAAAAAAAGGAGCGGATATTATGAGATCTCGGCGGATGAGTGGAAGCTGAAGGTCAATAGCTATCGATCAGAACCCCAGTTCTGAAAAATGTCATGGAGCAAGTCGAAAGCGACCGTTGTTAACGAAGAAAAGTGCCAATTGCTGCTGACAAATATTGTTCTCGCTGATTTGATTACACATTGATGAATGAACATTAACGAAAAATATTATTACAGTAAAACTTTTGCCACAGAAAACTGGAAGAACTGGTTCTCAGCAAGGGAAAATAGAAGAAAATGCTGAAGTAGTAAGTAACAATCTATGATGGAAGGTTTGCTGATTAAAGCCGAAATATCTCATGCCTGAGATATTCCTGGACCTTGATTAGCTCACGGGGCCGGACTGAATCAATCACTACACGTGGTAACTCTTACCACTGCGCTAAAACGCATCCCTACTGCTCAACTACGAAAGTTTAGACAGAATACAAGTCGTCATTTAACAGGTAGTAAGACTTTGTCTGCTAAAATCTATTTATTGCTCTTGTATAGAATTTTTTCTTTTCAGTGAATGTAAATTGATTGAATAAAGTGCAAATAAATGGAATGGTGCGATTCTGTTGCTGTTCTTACCCGTTGAATCACTGCAGTCAACTGATGCGAACTTTCTCATTACCAGTTCTCAACTGTTTTGTAAAGGAGTGAAGAAATTGAAAAGAAGAATGACTGCTAGCGTCTGAAGGGTCTGGAGGAACACCATGGAGAAGTGTAATAATGTGACGTGAAAACAAAGTGCGAAGAAGTTAGTTGGAGCAAAAATTGAAATCAATGTAAAAAATACAGCAAAAGGCAAAAGAATGAGCAGGCTAATATAATATTAAAATGCCACATGAGTAGTCGAAATAAGGTCCTTTAATGAGATTTTTAAAGAGGTGAAGGAGCAGTCTTCAGAGAGATTATGAGTAGAAAATTTAGATGATGCTTTCGAGAACCTACCGTGCTAAGAAAGCGGCGTTTCTCTTGCATAATAAGAAGATCCCCGGAGAGATTACTACAAATGATTTATTTCAGCCGAATAGACCAGTGAAAAGGATTCGGCTTCTACCAGATGGAGTCGACTGCTTGCCGTCGTGAGGAAATTCTAGCCGTTAGGCAGTGATTTCGATTGCGGTTCTGTATAGTGAGAAACATGGGAATGATCTAGCTCACTTTTCTTCAAATCTCAAGAAAAAAACGTACGTGACAAAGATTGAGTATCACAGTAAAAAAAAAAAGAATGGGGAATGTGAATAAACAGAATCAACGTTGGTTGTACGACAACGAAAATAAAAGCTAAAGTGTAGGGTACCCATGTAAGAATAGAGATGAAAGTTCCAATAAACTCGAGAAAATGGAGGGCCTTGGGTGTGCTGTTTTAGAAAGTGAGAGAAGAATCGGGCCAACTAGGAAAGTAAGAGTGAAACGGAAATTACTGGAAGCTACACGATTTGTAAAGACGAAGTGTTTGAATTTTGTAGAAGTAAATAAAAACAAGATGAGTCTTTTAGTTCGTGTTCCGATGAACGCGATATAAGCCACTCCACGAACGGTTGACGTTGAAAACTGAGTGGTGTGAGGAAAGGAGGCCGACAAGGCAGACGTTAGTCGAACGATCAGAGCGCTGAGACTGGTGTTGACTGCCGGTCTGCCACCCACATTTAGAGCCAGACTACAGAAGATAATGTTAGTGCATGTGTGGAATATAGACCATTACGATGACAGAATAAAAAGATAAAGGATAAAGTTCTCGGCTTTGATCAATCCCTGAGGAATGCGCCATGCATTCGACTTCATTAAGTATCTTTGGAGGTGATTGACTGAATGCATATCTGGCCTTTACAATGACTCGCGGTGGCCTACCGATGTATCGAGCCTGTGCTGCTATCCTCCTAGACAAGTCTGGCACCATTTTGCCGACCCCGGAGGGATGGAAAGCTTGGTGGGCCATTGGCGCAAGGATCCACTCCACGTGCGTGTTGCAGTGGCGTCTCCAACCACTGCGCCAAAAGCGCCCTACGATGACAGAATAGTATGTGGTGAAGTAATTACCATTTGAAAATGGTAATTTCCCTTAATATTAGAGAAAATGGAAGGATCATGATGAATTACTAGACTATCGACGTGAAGATAAAGTGGAAATGGCTAAACTAAGAAGGCTCTTCGTCCTATTGAGGAATTTTTACAGGTTTTTCTAAAAAAACGCATACGCACATTAAATCTGGTGACAAACTCATTGTATTACCTTTGTGTAGCAGCAAAAACATTTATTTTGTCACCTTTCCACATCATTTGCAGTTTGACGACGGGAATGAGAGAACTGAACGAGGTGTTGCACAGCTTTCCACGTCTTACCGATGAATACTATTGTCAGATTTCGATACAGTTATTATGACAAGATGTGTAGAAGCTTTCAAGTTGGCTAATCATAAAAGAACTCTTCACAGTAAACGGACAAGCTTCTAAGGTAACGGTAACGAAATAATTGCTTTACCCTAAAAAGGAAGTGTTTTCGAAATGGTGGTGGTGAACGGACGAAATTTGGTCGACGGCATGACGCTTGAGATCCGGTTGAACGCATTAGAAGGCGTCTTGCTTAATAAGTGGTGGTGGTGGCAATGATGTTTCACTGGTTGAATAAGTGGTGTAGATAGAACTCGTTACCCTCAATGAGGTCACCAATGAAGTTTGTGATCACAGATTGAGAGGCTCACTGTTGAAATGTGTGCAATAAGCACTCAACATCTACAAAATATTCATTGTCGTTCTCAAGCTCTGTCACAGTAGCCGTAGACGTAGTCCTTTGAAACGGCTTACACTGCGCTTTAGTGAAAACTTAGAAGACCATAAAACGTTTCAGTATTCGTAGAAATGTGAAGCTTAGTAAACATGCTTATTCTTGAATCCTGAACAAAGGAATCCAAAAATAGCCCAGCTCATCCGTAAAGTAGCCCAATTCATCCGAAAAATAGCCAAGAAAAATTACAAGGTGTAAAACAAGTAAAGTAAAGAGAATGAAAAGTTTAGGGAAGGTGTCAACAATGGGCTGCAACGCAAACGTGGGCTCTATGTTATAAAAGCGAAGGTTAGGAATAAACGAATAGTCACACAACCAGATAGGCCCTCGGGATTACAGCAAATGTTTCGATCATCTTTAGTGATACGCTCGAAGAGGAGGTATAAGAAGGAAAGCCAATTCATAGAATTTGAAGCTGATTTCAGAAGAAAGCCTGGAAACAGAAGCCGTTGTGTAAAGAATTTTTCAAGCATACATAAAGAGTTTTAAGAACGAAGATTATGAAACGTCGTCATAAGCTCAAAAAGCTAGCATGGATGAATTGTTCCCATTCATCCTAACGCTGTCTCTAAGAAATCAGGAAGGGGAATGTAAAGTGTTCTGGTGATGGATAATAATAAGACTTACATCAATGAGTGTATAACTTTGGAAAGATGTTAAAGGCTGTCAAAGGCGAGTCCTAAAAACGGGAACTATAGAAAGTGAATAAGAAATTTGTTATTAAGTATCCAAGTGTACAATAAGAGAGATTAATAAAAGAGGTAAAGGATAAGCTCTCGGCTTTGATCAATACATGAGAGATGCGCCATGCATTCGACTTCATTAAGCATATTTGGAGGTGATTGGATGTATATTTGGCCTTTACAATGACTCGCGGTAGCCCGCCGAAGTATCGAACCAGTGCTGCTATCCTTGCAGACAAGTCTGGCACCAAATTCCCGACCCCGGAAGAATCGGAGGCTTGGTGGGCCATGGGATCGATTTCACGGGTTTGTTGCAGGGTGCCTCCAACCAATGCGCCATAAGCGCCAATGAGATTAGAAAACAAATATGTCCTTTCAATAACCTCACGAAAAAACCTATTCATTACGGCTATTTTTCTATTATGTTGAAATGAAATGATGAATGAAAAAAATGAATAGATGAAAAAAGTCTTGATCTATGCAATTAATGAATTATGTAGCGACAAATCGGAAATAGGAACAAAGTAACGAGAATTCTTCGTATGGAATTGCGATAACTGCTGGGTTTTTGTTTCTGGGGATATTCGCCTATCCATGACCACCCAATCACCTCTCTGAGAACGTCTGGAAGTTGAACATCGAGGCTTGAAGCCCATATGATTTAGTGCTATTTACGACGTCAAGAGGCCACCTTGCGACCACTTCAACAACGGCTCATCGACGATTAATATGGATTTGGAAGTAAATGGTGAGGCACACAGTCGATAGAACGAAGGCGAAGAGCGTACAGATAACGGCACGTCTTGCTTTACTGTTACTCAGAAAGTTGCGTAAGTTTTTTTTTTTTCAAACTTCTGAATCCACAATGACTACTTCGCCGACAGCTAACAATTTCTACCAATTTTGTTTTATCAGAATTTTCTCAAAGTAGATAATATAAGGAATAGGACCACAATCAAGCTGAATTTGAGCCCTCGATTCACAATATTTTTTGGTAGAAAAACCCTACGGCGTGCTCGGAATTACATTTGGTGCTAAAGGTAGTTTCACAGGAAATGCGGGCGAGCACATATTAAATGTTTGATGGCAAGAATAAGAATCAAAAAATGTCGTCGCTGAAGAAAGGAAAGAAGAGAATTCGAACTAGTTTCTTACTTTAAAACGCTTTGCGCTGCTTCTGTGTAACATGCGGCGAACCTTTAAAAGTCCATTTAACATTTACAAAGGTAAGATGTTATGCTGCCGAGTCGACTCTCCATCGCCAGCGAAGATATAATTGAAACTGCGGAAAAACGTCAGAGCATTATTTATTATTGAAGCTCTTTTTATGGAAACTCAATATGCGGCTGGTGAAAAGAAGCTTCCCAGTGGGCATTTACCTGAAGAATGAGAGCATTAGAAATTTCATAAATAGTGGTACGAACCTTAAAACCTAAGACGTCAATTCACATCTTTGCACTTTTACACAAGAAAAAGGCTCATTCAAAAGACGTCGCTCATTTAATCGTTCTGAAGCAATTTGCATGCTATAAATAACACATTACACTTTTTATTTTGCAATGGAGAAAGCTTTGAGAATACGAGAGAAAAGTTGAAAACAACGGAAGTACTACTTATTTCGACGAGCTCAGTTAGTCGCCGCTCCGTGAGAAGGAAGAATATGTTCTTATTGTCGCTAAAACGCCGAAGAGTTGGGATGTAAAGGATTTCAATTGATATGCAACTTAATGCGTTGATATCAATACACACATCGGCCAAGCATTGCATCCAACGAGCACTGCGCGTGACGAAAAAATAGACGTATTCCCGCGCCGGCTACCTAGCAAAATTAGGCATTGCTGCATATTTGTGTTGAAGTAGTGAAATGTTAGAGGGTACGATCTTGTCCAGCTGTTCGAAATCCAATTGTTCAATCGTTCTGAAGTTCGAAACAGAACCATCAACGGAAGGAAAAAAGAAAATAAAAGTTTTCGAGTTTTCAAAAAAAAAGAAAAAAGGAGAAAAGTAAAATTATACATAAAATAATTCTTGAAGACCTAAATGTAGTTTTGAAATGAGGACAGTAGCTCTGAATTGCATTCGCAACAAAAAAAACCCTCTCGCACCAGATGCAGACAAAGCCATTTGCACACGAATGTGAGAAATCTCGATTAGTTTCCAGATTTTTTTTTATTTTTTGACTTTATAAAAAAGTTTCGGCGTTCAACAGGTTGCAGACTTGTTGAATTGTAGCGAAGCGGTAAATGAGCAGAGCAAAGTGCTTCATGGAGATCCGCGGAAAACTCACGTTTTTGATGTCTGCTGTACTCGCAGAAGTCAGAAAGTCCTTATAATCAGAAACAATGAGAAAGGAAGAGTGCGTGAGAGAAAAGTGGAGAGATACGGAGAGTGAGGGGTAGCGAGAGAGAGAGGAAGAGATGAAGAGAGTTCTGTCTACTCTCGATGTAGAGAGAAACATTTCGGTCTTTTCAGAATGAATGAAGACCAAAGCGAGCATGTAGCCGAACATCAAAGATCTTTTTTTTTTGAAGCAGTCGACAATGAAAAACAAAAGGTGCTTTCGTCCTTTCCCTCCTTGCCGAGACGACATATTTTCCATGACGCAACATATGTTCCGTCCATGCTCAAAGCAATTATTCAATTACAACATTTTCCAGTAGGAAAACTCAAAACGAAGTAATCAACAATCTGCAGCTGTTCTCAACAGCAAAAACTCTTGAAGAGGGCCATGAGGCTGCTAAGTTTGATAAACACCCATTAACTTCGCTTGGATACTGTGAAAACGATAGGATGCATTGTACTCGAAACAACAGTACCCCGATTAAGAACATTAAAAGTAAAAGAATTAAAAGGCTTTTAAATGACAACTATGTTCTTCTGTACCTGTAACATTAACATACGGTTTCTTAAGTGGAGTGAAAAACCTATTTAACAAAAAACTCTTGAAAGACACTGGAAAAATTACTCCTTTACTAAAAAGTTTAGAGGTGCCTATAGTGCTCCATTTCCCCAGGGTCGATAGGTTGGTACCAGACTTAGGAAGGCAGCAGTGACTAACATGATATATTAGTAGATTACTGCTAGTCATTGTATAAACTACGAATGGAGTTGAATGCTTGCCTCATCCTTCAGGATCGATTAACGGCAGGCAGCTTATTTTGACTTCATCGCCTTACAGAACTTCTGGAAGGTACAGTGAGAAACGACGAGCATGTATAGATCTTGTAGTTGTTTCATGGATAAATAATTTCTCTCTATAACTGAATTCTTAATAAAATGAGAACTCTGTGGTCGATGATCAACTCTGAAGGAGAGCGATCACAGTTAAATAAATCCCTGCTGAACAGCTTCCACTGGAGCTTTGGAACATGATTGGTGTACGGGACTTGTAGCTGTTGGTCATACACTCAATCATCATTCTTCGAATCACTGGCTTCTTCAAAGAAATTCGACATGGTGAACAAAGAGCACCACAGACTAAGTTGGTGGAAGTTCCCTGAAAACTTTAAGAAATTTCAAATATTTAAACGCCTAGACGGAAGTGAAGCTTGAACAGATTGAAAGAAACATGGAAAAAATAACTGCAGCATGCAAATTTGTCATTTTTCAGTCAAATATTCAAACATATTATCGGAAACAAAATTTTATTAAAGCAGAAAAAATACTCCTAAAGAAGAAGAAAAATAGGAAGCCTCGATGATCGATGCTATTTCACTGCCAAAGTCGAAAGCAGGTATAGAAAACAGAAACTCCTAAAGAGTGAGTAGTAATTGTAACGTGTATAAGTTGAATTTTTCCGCAGAATGAATCTGTGCCGATTAACTAAAACCGTCTAGTTTCCCAGCTGTTTATTAAGAAACCCCAGTTCTCTGCAAAAACATTGGAAAGTAGGAAATATCTGAAGTGAAGACTTTCCTCTAACTCACCGCCTTCTAGTTGATGACATGGTAGGTTTGGTGGTGGAGCGTTGAACAGTACCATACTGTTCAGATACCCATTGTCCTACAGCAAATTTGAGCATCGCACACGGTAGTGACCGCAGTATTAAGAGTATGAGTAGGAAACGATAGTATTCTTGAATAAAAACGTAACGTCTAGTGATATTGATGCCGAACGAGTGGCTTTGATAAGACTGGAGGAGACACGTGGGGGAGGGCGTGGCAACCAACACAACTAAGCCCTCGTCCAATCAGCGTCATCTAGAGTCAATGCAACTTTTCAAAAATCTCGATCAGAACCAAAGAGTGTGAAAAAGCACTCTAAGCAAATGGTGCTTATTGAGAGAATAAAGTGTTTTTCATGCCTTTCAAGTCCGTCGATTCATCACTGAAGCCCTTCAGTAGTTAGAAACAACTATTCGTTACTAAAATCTTACAGCAGAGGTAGAAATCTCATCATCTTCTTCTCACAGAGTCAGCCTGATGCGTAAGACCACCAAGAGCTGATTTCCCGAAGTATAGCATTAATACAATAGGCAATAGTGTTAAACCAGTCATTCCATCTATTCTTGTTCTCATCTTATGTTCATTTGTTGTTGAGCCAATTTTCATTTAAATCTTTACTTTTAAGATGTTCTTTAGCATGACTTGAAAAAAAGCAAAAAACTAGGCTTGGGTCGAATCTTCAGCTTCAATTAAGTGGACTGAAAACTACTACTCATCGTAAAGCGCTAGTTATAGCCCGTGCCAAGAGAGTAGCCCTTAAATTACCAACATTCTCAGGTAACACCACCTAGGGATCACCTTACCAACCTTCCCAAACAATAGAATGAGTGCGTACATGCCAGTTCAAGGTCAAAAAAAATTCGCGAAATTTATTCTTTCCATGCTTCATAACTACCTATAAAGTGCAAGTAATTGTTTCCAAAGAATCTTCTCAAGTATTTCCACGAAAATATGGCGCACTCTCTCTGGAGACAAAGGTTTTCGTAAATCAATGTCACTCGTCTCGACTCGTCCACACTTCCGCTTTTCTCCTCATCCACAATGGCTAATAACATTTTAGGCTTCTAAGGAGAACAAGTATCACCAAAGAACATACGAAGTTAGATGATAGAAGAAAAATATCGAGAGTAAAAAGCTCCCTAACGAAGCGCCAAGTTAGATGGAAACACTATTATCCAACGTTTTGACTATGACTTTTCGCCATGTCCTGAACCTCGCCTAAGTCTATGAGCGCGCTTTATTTCATAAAACACTTCAGATCAGCTTTTCAGAATTTTAAAGCTCCTCCTAATCCTCCATGATAAGGTCATTGGGACTCGCCCATACTAATCAGCTGATCCAACCACATACTGATTTTAGTACCTGAGTGAGATTAGCTTCGGCTACAAATGCACTTATACGACCTGTAATCCCAATGAATAACTCAAGTGGGATGTAGTAAAGCCTCCATTCGTCTCCGTCAAGCATCATTGGTGTCCAATTGATTCTCTTCGCTTAAGAGATAAGAAGAGCTCTGTATTTCCCGTATAAAACTTTTTATGTCCACACTTTTAGACAGGAAGCACCTAGTAGTAGCCAAACTTTGTGAATTAGGTGTACACAAAAGCTCTCCCGCATAGACGCTAGGCCTACCTGTTGGATATAGCTCTCCGAGCCCCGTCCTCTGACATTTCACAGCCACTTGTTTTCAGGGCATTTTAGTATAACATAAGTGTATGCCCGCTTTTGATTCGCGCTCAACCCAATGCACAACTGGTAATGTCCACGTAGCCTTCAAAAAATGGGTCCAACATCCTTCATGTGGGAGATTTAAGCACCTACGAAACGAAACGGCACTTTTGAGTGAAATATTTTACGGAAAAAAAATTATCCCAGTAATTCTGCTTGCTTCTGAATGTTCAGAGGTTCAGACGATAATGTGCCAAAAGGTGAAGAAATAAAATTTTTCGTTAGTTTTTTGGCAGAAAAAAGTTAATTTGAACTTTGGTAGGATACACACCTGTTTGGAATATTTTGACAAAATTTTAACTTTGAAACGAGCTGATATATAAAACATGATTTCAAAGGTTTTCAAGCCAACGTTGTGCAATATTTTGAAAGAAGTTTAAAATCTTATCGGTTTAAGACGAAATTTAAAAAACATTGTTAGAACGACACTAACCTTTTATTTGCCGTCTATCGTAGTTTTTGCGGCAGGGTATTATGTGAGA